>JASAMW010005482.1:0-70787 GCA_030247985.1 Epsilonema sp. ZAB3_2 | reverse complement strand
TCATGAGTTGTGAGGTGAACTGGGTTCCTTGGTCGGTCAACAGGCGGTCAGGCGTTCCAAACTGCAGTACATGTTCAATGACTACAGTAACCACAGAAACGGCGGTCTGGTCTGGCATGGGCGCTCCAGTGACGAATCCAGTACACATGTCAGTGGCGAACAAGGCGTAACGATTGCCTTTTCTGCTTAGCGGCATACTGACGATATCCATAGCCACCATCTGAAATGGGCGTTCTGGCGTCGGAATGTACTTGAGGTATGGTCGGATTGGTTTTCCATGTCCCTGTCGAAGAGCGCAAACGATGCAAGAGTCACCAAAGTGTTCGATGTCGGCTCGCATGTTGGGCCAGAAAAAGTAGTCGGAGACTCGGCCCATAGCTTCACTTTGCCTTGGTGTCCTCCCAATGGTGACAACGCAACTCGAGCAGCAGATCGGAGCATGCCTGCGGGGGAACATAAACTCTTAAGCGAGACTCCATGCGTTCGCCATAATACAATAAGCCATCAAGAAAGATGAAACTTATCATACATGTGAACCATCCACTTCGCTAGAGCTTCATCCTCCGGCACTGCATCCTCAGCTCAGAAAAAGGCGATGATTGCACGAATCTTCGGATCCTGCTGTTGCAGTTGGCGGCAAAATTCCAGATGAGCTTCAACATCATCTTCACTGGCGGCACTGGTGCGAAGCGAACTGTCTTGAAACTTCTTGATCAGGGCGTCGGCGGCTTTATTTCCTACTCCTGGTCGATGTTCGAATGGCGTCAACTCCAAAATCCTGGATCTTCAATTTCCATCTTGCAAGTCTCTTGTTGGGCAGTGGGGCATCACTTGTCAGCCAATCTCTCACATTGGTCGAGTCAGTGAGCACGATGATTCGGCAGCCGTGTATGTAGGTTTCAAACTTCTTAAGGGCGTACAGCAAGGCCATCAGCTCTGTTTCAGATGAATGATATCCTTCCTCAGCTCCCTGGAGTGTGCGAGAGGCATAGGCGATGGGGTGCAACTCCCATCCTGGATGATCACGGGTGATCTTGTCAGCAAACGTCATCTTACCCCACGCGACTGAGTTGCCATGCTTCACAATTGAAGCCACAGGCGACTCTGTCAGGTGGTGAGCCGATTGCTGCGATGGTGTCGTCTCTCCAGTAGTCTCCAGTTGTTTCTCATCTGTCGAAACTCGTATGTACTGAGACAGTACAGCTCCTGGTCCTGAACCTGAGGCGTCGGTTTCAACTGTGGCGGCGTCATCATCTGGCTGTGAAACTGTACAGGGCACCAAATGAGCCCTCTCAGTCTCCAGGTCCCTTCGTTCTGTACATACAGTATGTACATGCATCATCCGTATGCAGTCGATATCTTCCATTTCAGCTGCTGCTCTGGCTGCGTACGCGCTCTGTCTGAACGTTGACAATGTCGTACGCTCTGACAGTACTCGTACGGTGTTGTTGATTTGGTAATTCGGCGGTTTCAGGCAGGGTGCGCTTCGGAAAACTCGAATCCCATCTGGCGCAACCAAGTCGAATCCAAGAGCAATGAGTGCTGAATTTCCCATCAGAAGTCTAGTCTTCGCATTTGGGTGTTCGTCGATGAGGCAGCGAACTTCCGTATGCGGGTTTCCATTTCTATACATGATAGGCAGGCGAATTTCACACTGATAGTATTTGTTGTCGATGAGGCCTCCTATTCCATAGACACGTCCGGCGAAAGCTGTCTGTCGTCTTTCCAACTCGCGTAGACTCATGTAGCCATAGCCAACAAGGTCATCCACAAAAGCTCGGCTGACCATGGACAGAGTTGCTCCAGTATCCAAGACTGCTTCTTCTTCCATGCCAGCTACATCCATCACTGCTACAACAGTGGGTCCTCTGTCGGGCGCAACTTTGGCGGGTGGATAGAACACAGGTACATCTCCTTGTGGGGTGATGAGTGAAACATGGCCTGGTCCATCCTTTGGCGGCTTCGGTCTGACGTACATTTCTCTGGCGGAGTAGCGATGCATGGTCCAAACTTCTTCCTCATCGGTGTCAGCTTGTCGTATGGGGTCTTCGTACATGATGGAGATACGTTCTGACTCTGGAACATGTCGTCCAGCTCCTGAGTCGGCGCGTTGGCGGGCGGCAGCTGTCGGACATTGATTTGCATAGTGTCCTGGTTGATGGCAGTAGTAGCAATTTCCTTCTGCTCTATCCTTTTCTTCCTGCTGGCTTCGATTCGGGCTATTTCGTCGGCTGGAAGGCGATCGGTATGAGCGGCGTGGACCTCCTCGCTCTGGGCTTCTTCCTTCACGGCTATTGCTGCGTCGACGAATAGGCCTACGAGATAGAGGGGTGCCGATACCACTGGCGGGCGGCGGCTGCTCTCCATCTCTAGTGGATCGAGCCGAGTTTTCAGTGCGTCGATATGGCGATTGGCGATATGGCGATTGGCGGCGATATGGCGAAGTGGAATTTCTGTCTCTTCTATCTCTGCTTCTACTCTGTCGATTCCATCTGGACTGACTGTCGCTCCGAGGTCGAAATGAAGAGGTGTTGCGGGAGGCGCGAGATCTGAGATCACTTCCTTCTGCGGCTTCCCATCCTGTCAGCACTCCTTGTAGTTCAGTGAGAGTTTTGACATGTCGATAGTCTGTCAACACCTTCAATCTCCAGTCTTCTGGCAAGAGCCACAGCAGTCGATCATAGCCTTGGGTTTCGCGATCCCAACTGGTAGTGTCAGGTCGAGCACGGAGCACAGCTTCGCGAACCCGTTGAGCTATGCTGAAGACAGATTCGTCGTCTCGCCATTTCAACAGGTTCAGCTCTGTCGAAGCATTTGAATATTCTCCTGAACCAACTGCAAGCTTGAGAAGCTTGTCTCGCATGTCTTCGTATGAGATGGCTGGTATTTCAAGCAATGTCGCGGTGTACAAGCGTCGAACTGCTCCTCCAAGGAATTTTCCAAGTTGCTTAACCCATAGCGTTTCAGTCGGCCAGTGACATGCGGCATATTCTTCGTAGAGGGAAAAGAAGTACATCACCTCAATGATGGAACGTTTCTCATTGTGCCACACATCTGGTTTGCTGAGCTTCATCTTGGGCTGGTCGTAAGTCGGAAAAACTGGGTTGAAACAAAGCGGCGGTCCTGATGTTCCTTGATTTCCCCCTGGTCCTCCAGGTGGTGGTCCTCCAGGTGGTCCACTAGGTGGGCCACTCGGTGGGCCTCCTCCAGGCGGGCCAGTTGGAAATGGCGGTCCAGATCCTGGTGGTCCTCCAAAGTTGTTGCTATCCCTGGACTGGTTGGAATTTGCAGGCCCCACTCTACCATCTAATGGGGGGTTAGTCCCATAGGATGGACATGTGCGGGCAGGCAAATTCTGGAATTGTGTTGTTTGAGATGGGGCCATCATCTGTGCTGGCGGCAAACCATTGGACGATTGAATTCGCTGGATGTGAGATGGCAGCGATGTCAATCCCTGGAACAGATGAGGCTCATCTCTGGCGGCGGTATTGATTCCAAGGTCGGCGGTGTCGGTACGTACAGCTAACATCTGTGACATCTGATGTGTATTTTCAGATACTGGCACGAATGGCGCGAATCCCATGCTTCGGCGAGTGTAGTTGCACAATGCAAGCGCTTCTGCATCTGTTGGACCAACTGACACTTCTGGTTGTGTTCCTGGTAGGCGGGCCAAGTCAATGGTTCGAGGTCGATATGGCATCTGGGTAGCCACTGGTTGCTGGAACTGGACGAGTTTGTGTGGCGGCGCTGGATTGGCTTGATGGGCGGCGGACTGAACTGTTTGTGGGAAGCTGCGGCGGGTCGGATCCACTTCCATTGCACCATAGGCTTGAGTCAATGATGCAATCCCACCATCGTCCTGCTGGTTAAAACCGGCTGGATGATGAGGCACAGCTGGGTGGAATCCGGAAACGAAGTCGACCACTTCTTTCTGTGCGGCGATTCGTCTGCGCGCTTCATCAGCATTGTCCTCCAACCACTTGATGGCCTGTGCGTCTCCAGCTGTTGCCAACTCCATTTGGTCCATCAGTTCCATCAACTGTCCTCGATTGCACCGGAACGGGCTTGGTTGGTGTTGCTGAGGCGAAGGGCGAGTCAATGTGATGCCTGGCGTTGACATCACTATTCCTGGACCTTGTGAAGTCGTTGGCGGAATCGGTGGTCTCGATCTCGATCCTACCCATGATACCCGAGGGGTTCCATTGGTCAGATCATGATCGTCAAACTGCGGTTGAGCGATGGATGCGGTGGCTGAATTTCCTGTCATCCATGGCGAAAGAATGTTGGCGCGGTTGCGAACAGTGTCCATCACCACTGTCGAAGGTCTGTTGATGTGCGGGTACGTATGGCAGTATGATGAAACATTGTCGATAGCAGACGAAGAAACGTGAGTAGCGAAAACTGAAGTTGTTGGTGTTACTTGAAGATGTGTGCCATAAAAAGGTTGGGCGTTAGGATTGAACCGTGAACCGAACTGGGTAGTAGAGGTGTTGGTAGTTACTGTGATGGTATTCGACATCGTAGGCCCTCGATGCCACTGCAAGCGTTGCTATCGTCGAATCCGTCTGGCGCTGTTCAAGTCGTCGCCAATCCACTGCTCGATCCTGTTCCTTACACCCCGGTCGATTCAGAGTCCGGTGGGTCGTATGCAGACGAGAGAAAACCACTGCTTCACTGCCACGCGCGTGTTTGATTGACACAGTGTCGGCTTGGTGAGTTCTGATGACAGCAAGACAAAACCCAATCTGCTTCCGGGAGATCTCGCCGACGGACGTCCAAGTGTAAAGTTCTGCAAGGTGATGCACCGAAGTGAAACGCCCTGCAGAAGCTACACGAGGATCCCGTGGTGGTCGGAGTTCTTTGTCCCTCGTCGGATTGTCGGTTGGGCTCCCTGTCAATCACCAGTCGAACAACAGATGGCTTCTCTGGATCGTCGAACACACAAGAGCACCGGAGAGTCTGAAGTCGGCCGCTTGCGTGGACTGAATCCTAGGCGTTAGGAGGTGGGAGAGTCAAGGACGGGTCGGAGCTACTAGGCGACAGCAGACTCCAACGAAAGCTCAGCTACTACAGCGGCGGTACGGGTGGATTACTAGTCGATACCAGTAATAACGATAAAAGGGTTACGGTAGCGTAAAAGTAGGGTATTTATGTACAACAGATAAACGTCGGGCCGCGAATAGACAAAAGGGCAAACAGGCAAGTTACGAACTGGCTCTGGCGAGCTTGCACAGTAGTTTTATAGTCCCTACAGCCTTTCACTGATTGGTTGCTTCTGTTTCTCGTCGAGATTGCAGTAGTCGATTTTGCATCTTCCGTAACATGTACCCTGAGAACCCCCAGTCAGTCCTTGTTGCAGGTACCGTCGAAACTGGATTTCTACATTGTCTTTGTTGGCGGAAATATGCGTTGCTGTCCTGGAATACTACAAGGATCCGGCGCAGGAACAGAGGATTGTGTTTCATCTGCAGATACTAGATGATCAGTCCTATGGGTTGTCGTGGCAGCGGGCGAGAGAGGGATTGCTTCGTGTTGCAGAGGAGATGCTGTCACGTGGCTATGGGGCTGTGTTCAATTCGGTGCCTTCAGTGGGAGATGCATCTTCTCCTGGTCGAGAGGAGATGAAGCTGCAGTTCGAAGCTGCAAATACGGTGGTGGAAGTGATGGCGAGTCCAGACGAGATGATCTTTGTGTAGAACATGGGAACCACCTTATGCGTAGTATTATACGTATGTACATGTACACGATGAACTACTGTATGAATCGGCGGAATCTTTGACCAATAAAGTTTGGTTCACTTTTGTTTCGTGTTTCGGTAAAATGACTGATTATTTCTTCATCTATTAGCTGAAGTAAATAATTGGAAGCTTTCAAAGCAGAAATATGGAAGCTTCGTCTAAGAATTTCAGTGCAATTTTTTCGTGCGCGCATGTGCGCTATTGAATGTAAAGTAGAATACATTATTGGATGGCGGATTGGTTGTGTCTGATCTGAAGAAGAGCTGGCGTGCTTGCTTTGACTCGATTCTTTTATCTTGCGTGCGTGCGTGTTATGTAATGTAGTACGTAGTACGTATGTAGCCTACGCTTTAGAGAGGCATTATGTTGCTGTTTCAGCTTTTTCTATCAAGCTCTGTCGAGAAAATGGCAACCTGTTCAACCTTGAATGTGTTGCCACTGGAGGTACAACAGTACATCTTTTCTTTTGTCACCGAGCCTGTGAATATGGCGAAAATGGAGTTGGTCTGCCAAGACTGGAGACAGAGGCGTCCATGGCTGAACTTGACAACTCTGCAGCTGGACGTGGAAGAAGATTGGGTCATTTTCCACGATCAGAAGGAAGAAGCTCCTCAGTACGGGTGGAAGATCTCAATTTTGGACGTGGATTCCATCTCCAGGCTAATGGTGAAAATGCTGAGAGAAGCGGAGAACTTGCGCCATTTTGGCCTGAAGATCAACTACACAAACGGCATCGAGCAGAAGCTGTGGGATCAGTTGGATAAGGCTGTGGAAGGACAGCAATTGGGAGCCAGATCACTGGAGAGCGTCGCATTGCTGGTGCCACACGCGAGAACTGTACTTCAACTGTACGCACAGAGAAGAGCGTTGTGGCAGCAGCGAGATGAGATGCAGGGCTACGGCATTGGTCGAGGTAGGGGCGGCTATGGTAGGGGAAGGGGGCGAGCAGCAAGGGGCGCTTCGCTCTCGCTACGTCAAACAATGGAACGCGCTATAAACTTGGAAAGAAGCTTGGATGAGAGGGACGAACGCAAAAGACTTTTGGAATTCTGTGCACCGCGGTGGCTTATTTGGTTGCTGAGAGAGCAAGCCAGCCTTCGCCATCTCCAGGTGTCTGGTCGTTTTGCTGCCGCCATTAAGATCCTTGGCTGTGTGCAGCAAGCGAAAAATGCTGTGCCTTCTGCGCCGTTGCTCAATCTGATCGGAACCGCAGATTTGCTTGGGGAGGAAGGTCGTTTCGTTACCAGTTCTTTGCGACATCCAGATGGTTGTGACCTTTTGCCTATGCTGGAGCGGGTCGTGCTTCAATCAAGGCTTCTCGATGTCTCTTGGACACCTTCATTTGCTGGGTGGCGATCTTCCCATCTGGCACAAACTGCCAAACGTGCAAGCTTTTCAAGTGCAGCTGCCGTTTTTTAACGAGTTCGATTTTTCCACTAAAATGGCGGAAATGTTCGTCGCTGCCCTGCGATACTACAACGATCCGGCGCAGGAACAGCAGATTGCTATTCATCTGAAGATAGTAGACGGTGAGCAGGAGGCGAGAGATGGATTACTACAGGTCGCAGAGCAGATGCTGTCACGTGGCTATGGTACAGTGTTCAAATCGGTTCCTTTGGTGGGAGATGCATCCACGCCTGGTCGGGAAGAGATGAAGCTGAAGTTTGAAGCTGCGAATACGGTGCTGGAAGTGACGGCGAGCCCAGAGGAGAAGATTTTTGTTTAGAACACACGTACGTACTTACAGTACATATACGTATGTATATGTACACAATGAACTACTGTACGGTATGAATGGGCGGAATGTTTTCTTTGACCAATTTTGTAAAGTTTGGTTCACTTTTGTTTCGTGTTTCGGTAATATGACTGATTATTTCTTCGTCTCTTGGCTGAAAGTAAATGATTTATTTCTATGGTCTGGACTTTTGTCTTTCAGAGGAAAGCTTTGAATGGAAGCTTCGAATACTAGGTTCCAGTGCCTATTCCATATATCTATTGCTCCAGGTATGATTGGAGTTTTGACTTATTGCCACGGTACCAGATGTCTGTACGCATACGTCCGATGTGCTACCATTGTGGCTGTACGGACGTACAGTACATTCTACGTATGTATACGTCGGACGTACGAACGGACGTCTTGTGCACGCGTCATGCACGTAGGATGAAAATTTTTGCCTGGTTTTCGCGCAGATTCACAATACATGACTGGCAAGATGGCAACATCTGGAAAATCGTCAACTGTGCCAGCTTTTTGGAACCAACTTCCAAGAGAGATCCAAGAGAATATCTTTTCTTTTGTAACCGAGCCTGTGAATATCGCGAAAATGGAGTTGGTATGCCAGGACTGGAGGCAGAGGCGTTCATGGCTGAACTTGACAAGTCTGCAGCTGGACGTGGAAGAAGATTGGATCGTTCTCCACAATCAGAAGGAAGAAGCTGCTCAATACGGTTGGAAGATCTCAATTTTGGACGTAGACTCCATCTCCAGGCTAATGGTGAAGATGCTAAAAGAAGCGGTGAACTTGCGCCATTTTGTTGTGAAGATCAACTTCACAAGTAGCTTGGAGCAGAAACTGTGGTCTCAGTTGGACAAAGCTGTAGAGGGCCAGGAATTGAGAGCGAAATCACTGGAGAGTGTCGAATTGCTGGTGCCACATGCGAGCAGAACTGTACCTCAATTGGACGAGCAGAGAGGAACATTGAGGCAGCTGCAAGCGTCGAGGAAGACCTACAGTGCCTTTGGGTTATTGTTTTATGGCTTCGAATGCGTAGTGGGGCGTGCGGCACAAGGCGCGTCACTCTCGCATTGGGGATTAGATCAGGCTATGGAACACTGGAGAAACTTGGAGAGAAACTTGGAAAGAAGTTTGGATGAGAAAAACGAACGCAAAAGACTGATAGGATTCGTTACACCGAGGTGGCTTCTTTGGCTGCTGAGAGAGCAGGTCGGTCTTCGTCATCTCCAGGTGTCTGGACGTTTCGCTGCCGCCAAAAAAATCCTTGGTTGTCTGCAGCACGCGAAAAGCTCCGTGCCTTCTGCGCCGTTGCTCACTCTAGTTGGAAGCGCGGATTTGCTTTGGGCTGATAATTTGAATGATGACGCCTTTTCCTCCAGTGTTTTGCGGAATCCAGTTGGATATGGATGTGATGTATTGCCTATGCTGGAACGGGTTATTCTTCAAGGCTTTTCGATGTTCTGCCCCGTGCTGCAGTTACATTTGCTCGAACGTCACCCCTTCATCTGGCAGAAACTGCCGAATTTGCGTAGTTTCCAAGCGCAACTGGCTCTTTTGCCTTTGCAGTATTTCATGTTGGACGAAGTGTGCATCGCTGCCCTGCGATACTACAACGATCCGGCTCAGGAACAGAAGATCGTGCTTCATTTGAAGATAGAAGACGATCAGGACTACGGGCAGTCATGGCAGAATGCGAGAGATGGACTGCTACAGGTTGCAGAGCAGATGCTGTTAGGTGGCTATGGTACGGTGTTCAATTCGGTTCCTTCAGTGGGAGATGCATCTTCGCCTGGTCGAGAGGAGATGAAGCTGCAGTTTGATGGTGCAAATACAGTGGTAAAAGTGACGGCGAGTACGGAAGCTAAACGCTTTCTATGATGAGACATCTGATTTTGCTATTTTACGTTTATTGACCGGTTGCGCTAACACTTTTAGGTGGTCGGGAGGTGTCCTCGCAGTTATTCGGTGAAAGTTTAGATCGGTGCAGTATTCTTGTCTCCTTTTCGCTCTCTTCTTTTACCCTCCCATATACCTGGCCGAGACTGGATTGTTGGCGTGCTTTTGGCCTAAAAAATATGCCTCTGCGCACCTCTCAAAAACATAAAAAATGTCCTATGCATATCCCCCCCCCCCCTATGCATAGCCCCCCCTATGCATAGCCCCATATAGGACCTCTCAATTTTTGCATAGCCCCATGGGGCTATGCACAGGTAAATACGGTACGTCAGATGTGCGGACGTATGGTGAACGCGGCGTAAAAGTTGCACTAAATACGCGGGGCCATTTCGCGACCTCCAAAAAGTCTTAGCACAATCAGTCAATAGAATGGTGCGCTGCCAGCTGTGTAGTTCGATTCATGGAGTGGACAACGTACATAAACGTACCTGTTATACCTTGTGTACTGGCTTCGAAGATTTTTGTTTGTTCTACATAGATTCAATGCTGGTGGGTTCACGAACCCTACATAAGTACCTACGTAGGGTATGTTTGAGAATGAATAAACTTTGTTTGGAATTGCGCCAAAATTTTTTGTTGCGAAAAATCGTTTGACGCTTCGTGCTACAATATGTAGTACTCTTTGTCATATATGGGCATAAGTGTACATATGCATTACCATGTACTAGCATTCAAGCGAAGATAAGATGCATCTTGATCTTGATTTCGGTCCGTGCTATAAAAATTTTAGGACAGTGGGGAGCTCGAAAAGTGTTGCTGTTTTCAGCTTTTCCAATCAAGCTCCGTCGAGATAATGGCAGCCTGTTCTACCTTGAATATGCTGCCACTGGAGGTGCAGCAGTATATCTTCGCCTTTGTAAATGAGCCTAAGAACATCGCGAAAATGGAGTTGGTCTGCCAAGACTGGAGACAGAGGCGTCCATGGCTGAACTTGACAACTCTGCAGCTGGACGTGGAAGAAGATTGGGTCATTTTTCACAACCAGAAGGAAGGAGAGCCGCAGTACGGGTGGAAGATCTCCATTTTGGATGTGGACGTCATCTCCAGGCTAATGGTGAAGATGCTGAAAGAAGCGGTGAACTTGCGCCATTTTTGCCTGAAGATCAACTACACAAGTGGCTTGGAGAAGAAACTGTGGGATCAGTTGGATAAGGCTGTGGAGGGACAGGAATTGGGAGCCAGATCACTGGAGAGCGTCGCCTTGCTGGTGCCACATGCGAGCAGAACTGTACCGGAGCTGGACGAGGAGAGAAGAGCGTTGAGGAATCGGCAGCAAGAGGTGATGCAGTACTACGGCAGGGGGCGAGGAATGGGCGGCTATGATAGGGGAAGGGGGCGTGCAGCAAGAGGCGCTTTGCTTTCTCGTCGAGAGACATATCAGCAGGCAGTGGAACGCGAGGAAAACTTGGAAAGAAGCTTGGATGAGAGGGACGAACGCAAAAGACTGGAAGAGTTCAGTACACCGTGGTGGCTTCTTTGGTTGCTGAGAGAGCAGGTCAGTCTTCGCCATCTCCAGGTTTCTGGTCGTTTTGCTGCCGCCAGTAAGATCCTTGGCTGTCTGCAGGAAGCGAAAAGCTCCATGCCTTCTACACCGTTGCTCAATCTGATTGGAAGCGTTGAATTGATTGGGGAGTATCGCGAATTTTCAAGTGCCTTGCGGAATACAGATGGATGTGATCTCTTGCCTATGTTGGATCGAGTCGTGCTTCAAGGCTTCTCGATATGCCCTTTGCTGGGTGGCCATCCTCCCATCTGGCACAAACTGCCGAACATGCAAGCTTTTCAAGTGCAGCTGGCGTCTTACGAGATTAATTTCTCCACTTTGATGGCGGAAGTGTGCGTCGCAGCCCTGGAATACTACAACGATCCGGCTCAGGAACAGCGCATTGTTATTCATTTGAAGATAAAAGACCATCAGTACTATGGACGGTCATGGCAGCGGGCGAGAGATGGACTTCTACAGCTTGCACAGCAGATGCTGACACGTGGTTTCGGTGCTGTGTTCAATTCGGTTCCTTCAGTGGGAGATGCATCTTCGGCTGGTCGGGAGGAGATGAAGCTGCAGTTTGAAGCTGCGAATACCAAGGTGGAAGTGACGGCTAGCCCAGAGGAGAAGATCTTTGTGTAGAACAGACATATGCACATACGTGCACACTGTACGAGGATGAACTGCTGTATGAAAGGGCGGGGATTGGACCAATTTTTGTAAAGTTTTGTTCACTTTCGTTTCGTGTTTCGGTGTAAAATGACTGATTATTTCTTCATCTTTTGGCTAAATGATTTATTTCTTTGCTCTAGTTTGGACTTTTGCAGTGGAAAGCTTCGAGTGGAAGCTTCGATTAGGATTCAGTTTCGAATAGGTTTTTCGCTGCCAGTTGTGTAGATCGATTCATGAAGTGGACACGTACTGTACTGCCAAAAATGTTGGTACTACTGTACATACCTGTTATGCTGTAATAGCCTACCTGTACTGTACTGTACTGTACTGTACTGGCATCGAAGTTTCTTCTTTCTTTTACATTCATTCTGTTTATGCTTGTGGATTCACGTACTGTACATTCGTGTTTGAGAATAAATAAACTTTGTTTGGAAATGCGCCAAATTTTTGTGTTGTGTGAAAACTCGTTTGATGCCACTTTCACCGTAAATCCGTCCAACCATCCGACGGTAATAGGGGTACGACGGATATACGTAACGGACATAGTAGTGAACGCGGCATGACGCTTCGAGTTACAGTACTTGTCAGATATGTACATACGTTCGTGCTAAAAGTTGCTGGACAGTGGGAAGCTCGTAAAGTGTTGCTGCTTCAGCTTTTTCTATCAAGCTCCGTCGAGATAATGGCAGCTTGTTCAACCTTGAATGTATTGCCACTGGAAGTGCAGCAGCACATTTTTTCTTTTATCACCGAGCCTCAGAACATTGGGAGAGTAGAATTGGTATGCCATGACTGGAGGCAGAGGCGTCCATGGCTGAACTTGACAACTCTGCAGCTGGACGTGGAAGAAGATTGGGTTATTTTTCACAATCAGAAGGAAGAAGAAGCTCAGTACGGCTGGAGAATCTCAATCTTGGACGTAAACTCCATCTCAAGAGTAGCAGTGAAGATACTGAAAGAAGCGGAAAACTTGCTTCATTTTGGCCTGAAGATCAATGTCACAAGTGCCTTGAGAAGAATCTTTGGTATCCGTTGGATAAGGCTGTGGAAGGACAGGAATTGGGAGCAAGATCACTGGAGAGCGTCGCATTGCTGGTGCCACATGCGAGTAGAATTGCAGCTGAATTGAACGAACAGAGGAGACCGTTGCGGGCGCAGCAAAGAGCGATTCGGTACCGTGGCACGGGGCTGGGAACGGGCGATTTTGATTTGGATTTTGCTTCGCTCACGCCGCGAGAAGCAGAGCAGGAAATGGAACGCGTGAAAAGCTTGTTGAGAGCTATGGATGTGAGGGACGAACGCAAAAGACTGGAGGAATTCCGTACACCAACGTGGCTTCTCTGGTTGCTGAGGGAGCAGGTCGGTCTTCGTCGTCTCCAGGTGTCTGGTCGTTTCGCTGCCGCCAGTGAGATTCTTGGCTGTGTGCAGCAAGCGAAAAGCTCCGTACCTTCTGCGCCATTGCTCAGTCTATTTGGAAGCACGGATGTGAATGGGGGTTGCTCTTTTATTACTTCCCTGCGGATTCCATATGGATGTGATCTCTTGCCTATGCTGAAACGGGTTGTACTTCATCAAGACTGCACGATGTTGTATCCCTTGCTGCAGATGTATTTGCTTGGGGACGATACTCCCATCTGGTACCAACTGCCAAACTTGCAAACTTTTCAAATGCAGCTGGATCATTCTAATGTCAATTTCAGCTTTTCATTGTTGGCGAAAGTGTGCTTCATTGGCCTGGAATACTACAACGATCCGGCTCAGGAACAACAGATTGCTGTTCATATGAAGGTAGAAGACGATCAGAACTACTGGTTATGGCAGCGAACGAGAGGCGGATTGCAACAGGTTGCACAGCTATTGCTGTCTTGGGGCCACTGTGCGGTGTTCAATTCGGTTCCTTTGGTGGATGATGCATCCATGCCTGGGTGGGAGGAGATGAAGCTGACGTTTGAAGCTGCAAATACGGTGGTGGAAGTGACGGCGAGCCCAGAGGAGAAGATCACTGTCTAGAACACACGTACGTACCTACCTACACCACACGTACGTGTACACTAACTGCATTGAAGGGCACAATCATGATTAATGACCAATTCTGTAAAGTGTGGTTCACACTTTTGTGGTTTCATGTTTCGGTAAAATGACTGATTATTTCTTCGTCTTTTGACTAAATCGTTTACTTCTTTGCTATAGTTTGGACTTGTGTTTTGCAGTACAGAAAGCTTTGAATGAAAGCTTCGACTTGGTTTCAGCGCCAATTCGATACATCTATTGCTATGGTTTTATTGAGGTTTTGACGTGTGTATGACAAGTTATGCCAGGTTTCGCGCAGATTCACAAGCAGTGACTGGCAAGATGGCAGCATCTGGAAAATCTTCAACTGTACCAGCTTTTTGGAACCAACTTCCAAGAGAGATCCAGGAGAGTATCTTTTCTTTTGTCACCGAGCCTGTGAATATTGCAAAAATGGAGTTGGTTTGCCAAGACTGGAGACAGAGGCGTCCATGGCTGAAGTTGACAACTCTGCAACTGAACGTGGAAGAAGACTGGGTCATTTTTCACAACCAGAAGGAAGGAGAGCCTCAGTACGGGTGGAAAATCTCCATTTTGGACGTGGACACCATCTCCAGACTAATGGTGAAGATGCTAAAAGAAGCGGTGAACTTGCGCCATTTTGTTGTGAAGATCAACTTCACAAGTAGCTTGGAGCAGAAACTGTGGTCTCAGTTGGACAAAGCTGTAGAGGGCCAGGAATTGAGAGCGAAATCACTGGAGAGTGTCGAATTGCTGGTGCCACATGCGAGCAGAACTGTACCTCAATTGGACGAGCAGAGAGGAACATTGAGGCAGCTGCAAGCGTCGAGGAAGACCTACAGTGCCTTTGGGTTATTGTTTTATGGCTTCGAATGCGTAGTGGGGCGTGCGGCACAAGGCGCGTCACTCTCGCATTGGGGATTAGATCAGGCTATGGAACACTGGAGAAACTTGGAGAGAAACTTGGAAAGAAGTTTGGATGAGAAAAACGAACGCAAAAGACTGATAGGATTCGTTACACCGAGGTGGCTTCTTTGGCTGCTGAGAGAGCAGGTCGGTCTTCGTCATCTCCAGGTGTCTGGACGTTTCGCTGCCGCCAAAAAAATCCTTGGTTGTCTGCAGCACGCGAAAAGCTCCGTGCCTTCTGCGCCGTTGCTCACTCTAGTTGGAAGCGCGGATTTGCTTTGGGCTGATAATTTGAATGATGACGCCTTTTCCTCCAGTGTTTTGCGGAATCCAGTTGGATATGGATGTGATGTATTGCCTATGCTGGAACGGGTTATTCTTCAAGGCTTTTCGATGTTCTGCCCCGTGCTGCGCAGGTCGGTCGGTCAGTTGAGCAGGTCGGTCTTCGCCATCTCCAGGTGTCGGGGCGTTTCGCTGCCGCCAGAAAAATCCTTGGCTGTGTGCAGCAAGCGAAAAATGCCGTGCCTTCTGCGCCGTTGCTCAGTCTAGTTGGAAACGCGGATTTGCTCGGGGCTAAGAATTTGAATGATGACGGATTTTCCTCCAGTGCCTTGCGTCATCCAGATGGATGTGATGCCTTGCCTATGCTGGAGCGGGTCTTCCTTCATCAAGGATTCTCGTTGTGGTGTCCTATGGCACAGATAGCTTTGATTGGGCGCTATCCTCCCATCTGGCACCAACTACCAAATTTGCAAGCTTTTCGAATGCAGCTGGTGCCTACCGACCGTTTCAATTGGTTTCCACAGTTGGCGTCAGTGTGCGCCGGTGGCCTGGAATACTACAAGGATCCGGCGCAGAAACAGCAGATCGTGGTTCATCTGAAAATAAAAGACGATGAGTACTATGGGAAGTCGTGGCAGCATGCGAGAGAAGGACTGCTACAGGTTGCAGAGCAGATGCTGTCACTTGGCTATGGTGCTGTGTTCAATTCGGTTCCTTTGGTGGGAGATGCCTCTTCGCCTGGTCGGGAGGAGATGAAGCTGCAGTTTGAAGCTGAAAATACAGTGGTAGAAATGACGGCGAGTACGGAAGATAAGCACTTTTCATGATGAGGCATCTGATTTATGCAATTTGCTGTTATTGACTGGTTGCGCTAACACTTTTGGGTGGTGGCGGTGAAAGTTTAGATACTAGGTGATGACGTGGTTGTCGACGTCAATTTATTCTCCTTTGTTCGTTTGGCTCGCTTCTTATACACCACGTGATTGAACGACATTGACGTTCCCGTAGGCATGGATGAGGCTGTGTTCACATAGTGTGCATCGGTTCGTCCGCGACAAAGTTGCACAAAATACTCGGGGTCATTTCGCGACCTCCCAAAAGTCTTAGCACAATCAGTCAATAGAACGGTGCGTGCGCTGCAGTTGTGTGGATCGATTCATGAAGAAGGGGACAACGTACAATACATTACACACCTCTTGAATGTAGTATCTGTGCTGGCTTCGAAGTTTCTTGTTTCTTTTACATTCAGTCTGTAATGCTGGTTGATTCACGTAACACGGTACGCTCATGTTTGAGAATGAATAAACTTTGTTTGGAAATGCGCCAATTTTTTGTGTTGCGAAAACTTGTTTGATGCAGCGTTCACGGCACGACCGTACATTCGTCCATCCGTCGCCGTCGGACGGGTATTATGGGTTGATGGACGGACGTATTCACGGACGTAATAGTAAGGTGAACGCGGCATGACGCTTCGAGTACAATACTTATCAGATGTGTGGGCGTATGTTATGTAGGCCTACTATGTATGTATGTACATTACATACCATGTACTAGCATTCAGGGGAAATAAGATGCATCTCGATTTCGGTCCGTTCCGTGCTATAATTTTCAGAACAGTGGGGAGCTAAGTAGTAAAGTGTTGCTGTTTCAGGTTTTTATATCAAGCTGGGTCGATATGATGGCAGCCTGTTCAACTTGGAATGTGCTGCCACTGGAGGTGCAGCAGTACATCTTCACTTTTGTCAATGAGCCTAAGAACATTGGAACGATTGAGTTGGTATGCCAAGATTGGAGACAGAGGCGACCATGGCTGAATTTGACAGCTCTGCAGCTGGACGTGGAAGAAGATTGGATAATTATTCACAATCAGAAGGAAGAACAGCCTCATCAATATGGTTGGAAGATCTCAATTTTGGACGTGGACTCCATCTCCAGGCTGATGGTGAAGATGCTGAGGGAAGCGGAGAACTTGCGCCATTTTGGCCTGAAGATCAACTACACAAGCGGCTTGGAGCAGAAGCTATGGTCTCAGTTGGATTCGGCTGTGGAAGGGCAGGAATTGGGAGCGAAATCACTGGAGAGCGTCGCTTTGCTGGTGCCGCATGCGAGCAGAACTGTGCCAGAGCTGGACGAGGAGAGAAGAGCGTTGAGGAATCAACGAATGTCGATGCAGGAGTACGGCATGGGGCGAGGAAGGGGTGGCTATGATTTGGGAAGGAGGGGGAGTGCAGCAAGAGGCGCTTCGCCTTCGCAGCGAGAGGAACCTCAGCAGGCTATGGAACTCGAGGGAAACTTCGAAAGAAGCTTGGATGAGAGGGACGAATGCAAAAGACTGGAAGAGTTCAGTACACCGTGGTGGCTTCTTTGGCTGCTGAGAGAGCAGGTCGGTCTTCGCCATCTCCAGGTTTCTGGTCGGTTCGCTGCCGCCAGTAAGATCCTTGGCTGTGTGCAGCAAGCGAAAAATGCCGTGCCTTCTGCACCATTGCTCAGTCTGATTGGAAGCACAGACTTGCTTGGGAACCGTCGTACCGTTACCAATGCCCTGCTAAATCCAGATGGATGTGACCTGTTGCCTATGCTGGAGCGGGTCGTGCTTCAAGGCTTCTCTAATGTTCAGACCTCTACACCTTTCTTTTCTGGGTGGTCGTCCTTTCGTCTGGCACAAACTGCCAAACGTGCAAGCTTTTCAAGCGGAGCTGCCGTTTTTCGGCGAGTTTACTATTTCGTTTTTGGCGAAAGTATGCGTCGCTGCCCTGGAATACTACAACGATCCTGCTCAGGAGCAGCAGATTGTTATTCATCTGAAGATAAAAGACGATGAGTTGTACGGATTTACGTGGCTGGAGGCAAGAGATGCGCTTCTGCAGTTCGCAGAGGAGATGCTGTCACGTGGCTATGGTGTAGTTTTCAAATCGGTTCCTTTGGTGGGAGATGAATATTCGCCTGGTCGGGAAGAGATGAAGCTGAAGTTTGAAGCTGCGAATACGGTGTTGGAAGTGACGGCGAGCCCAGAGGAGAAGATCTTTATTTAGAGCACACGTACCTGTACCGTATTTGCTGGTGCATAGGCTGCGCAAAAATCGAGTGGACCAATATGGGCGGGGCTGTTATGGATGACTGTTATACCACGTATGTACTGCACTGGCGTCGTTGATTATTCGTTTAGCTTCTAGATTCAGTATGTTATGCTGGTGGATTCACGTATACTGTACATACATACGTAAGTACATACAGTATGTTTGTGAATGAATAAACTTTGTTTGGAAATGCGTCAAATATTTTGTGTTGCGAATACTCGTTTGCTGCTTCGAGCTACAATACTTGTCAGATATCGACGTATGTACGTATCTACATACATTTGTACTTACCATGTACAAGCATTCAATGGAAATACAGTAGGATGCATCTTGATTACGTCCGTGCTATATTTTTCAGGCCAGTGGGGAGCTCGTAAAGTGTTGCGTGTTGTTGTTTCAGCTTTTTCTATCAAGCTCCGTCGAATCGATCGACATAATGGCAGCGGTTTCAACCTTGAATGTGTTGCCACTGGAGGTGCAGCAGTACATCTTCACTTTTGTCAATGAGCCTAAGAACATTGGGAGAATGGAGTTGGTATGCCAAGACTGGAGACAGAGGTGTTTATGGCTGCACTTGACAACTCTGCAGCTGGACGTG
Source organism: Epsilonema sp. ZAB3_2 (assembly GCA_030247985.1). Taxonomy (NCBI): domain Eukaryota; kingdom Metazoa; phylum Nematoda; class Chromadorea; order Desmodorida; family Epsilonematidae; genus Epsilonema; species Epsilonema sp. ZAB3_2. Next base: position 52,305 of record JASAMW010005482.1, on the reverse strand, counting down.
GAAGAAGATTGGGTTATTTTTCACAATCAGAAGGAAGGAGAGCCGCAGTACGGGTGGAGGATCTCAATCTTCGACCTGGACGCCATCTCAAGAGTAGCAGTAAAGATGCTGAAAGAAGCGGAGAACTTGCGCCAGTTTGCTCTGAAGATCAACTTCACTAGCGTTTTGGAGCAAAAGTTGTGGTGCGAGTTGGATAAGGCTGGTGGTGGTGGTTTTTACTTTTGCAAACTGCTCGATACAACAAACCCAACTCTACTAACAGAAAATCTCAATGAGATCAAACTGCCGGGGGTATAATGTAGTTGTACCGGAATGATTACGATAATGTACGTACGCAAATATGTACTTAGTACGTATGTAGATATACATAAATTGTAAAAGTCCAGCATAAAACAAGAACTGTGTAGTAGGTCATTTGACAAGCTGCGGTCCGGAAATCATTCGATTCAGCTCTTCTCGCTCTTCTTTTCTCGCCTCCTCCTTCCTGGCAAATCCAAATCCAGGCTGTGGAGGGACAAGGATTGGGAACGCAATCACTGGAGAGTGTCGCACTGCTGGTGCCACATGCCAGTAGAACTGTGCCTGAGCTAGAAAAGAAGAGAAGAGCGTTGGAGGAGGAGAAAACAAGAGCAAGGCTCGCTTCGCTTTCGGTGCGTGAGGAATATCAGGCAATGGAACGCTTGAAAAACTTGGAAGGAGACTTGGATGATAGAAACGAGCACCGAAGAATGTCGAACTTCTGTGCTCCGAAGTGGCTTCTTTGGTTGCTGAGGGAGCAGGCCAGTCTTCGTCGTCTCCAGGTGTCTGGTGGGCGTTTCGCTGCCGCCAGAAAAATCCTTGGCTGTGTGCAGCAAGCGAAAAGTTCCGTGCCTTCTGCGCCGCTACTCAATCTGATTGGAAGCGTGGATTTGCTTGGGAAGAGTCTATAATCGATACCAGTCCCTTGCGGAATCCAGATGGATGTGATCTCTTGCCTATGCTGAGGCGGGTCGTACTTCAAGGCTTCTCGAAGTTGGATCCAATAATAGAGATGATGTTGCTGGAGTACCGTCATCCTTCCATCTGGCACAAACTACCGAACTTGCAGATTTTTCAAGCGCAGCTACAGCAAAACTTTATCGTCAGTTTCAAGCCTTCAAAGTTGGCGGAAGTGTGCGTCGATGCCCTGGAATATTACAACGATCCGGAGCAGGAACAGAAGGTTGTGCTTCATCTGAAGATAGACCGTCAGGGGTACGGGTGGATATGGCAGGGGGCGAGAGATGGATTACTAAAGGTTGCAGAGCAGATGCTGTCACGTGGCTATGGTGCGGTGTTCAATTCGGTTCCTTCGGTCGGAGATGCATCTTCGCCTGGTCGGGAGGAGATGAAGCTGCAGTTTGAAGCTGCGAATACGGTGGTGGAAGTGACGGTGAGCCCAGACGAGAAGATCTTTGCTTAGAACACACGTACATGAACATGAACTACTGTGCTGCATGAAAGGTGGAATGTGGAATTATGTTTTCTTACCAATTCTCTAAGGTGCGATTCAATTACAGTATGTTTCGTGTTCCGGTAAAATGGCTGATTACGTAAGTTCTTCATCAGTTGGCTAGAGTGCATACAGTATATGATTTATTTCTTTGCTATGGTGTGGAGTGGAGTGCCGGCGAGCCCAGAGGAGAAGATTTTTGTTACTCGTACTCTATGTAGCAGGGTACGGTGGGGTAAACCCGGACACGGGGTAAACCCGGACACCTAAGCTTTTCTGAACTTGCCGCTTCAGCAAATGATGAACATAGTAGCTCATTTGAAAGAGGAGAGTTCAAGGAATCGATTGGTAAAATACTTGTCTCAATCGGTTGTATGGTTGCTGAGATATACTAGGTGTCCGGGTTTACCCCCGTGTCCGGGTTTACCCCATAGTACCCTACACGATGAGCTCTGTGTACGAATGGGCTGAATTGGTTTATTTTATTGATCAATTAACTGTAAAGTTTGGTTCACTCATGATTTGCGCTTCAGTAAGACTGACTTCGATTATTTCCTTGTCTCTTGGGTAAAGAAAGTATTATATTTCTTTGCTATCGTTTGGACTTGTGTTTTGCAGTGGAAAACTTTGATTGGAAGCTTCGACTTATGGTTTCAGTGCCAATTCGATACATCTATTGCCCAGATTTCATTGGAGTTGGGGTTTTGACTTGTGTATAACAATGTATGCCAGGTTTTCGCGCAGATTCACAATCAATGACTACTGGCAAGATGGCAACATCTGGAAAATCTTCAACTCTACCAGCTTTTTGGAACCAATTTCCAAGAGAGATCCAGGAGAATATCTTTTCGTTTGTCACCGAGCCTGTGAATATCGCGAAAATGGAGTTGGTCTGCCAAGACTGGAGGTAATGGCGTCCATGGCTGAACTTGACAACTCTGCAGGTGGACGTGGAAGAAGATTGGATCATTTTCCACAATCAAAAAGAAGAACAGCCTCATCAATATGGTTGGAAGATCTCAATTTTGGACGTGGACTCCATCTCCAGGCTAATGGTGAAGATGCTGAGGGAAGCGGAGAACTTGCGCCATTTTGGCCTGAAGATCAATGTCACAAGCCGCTTGGAGCAGAAGCTATGGTCTCAGTTGGATAAGGCTGTGGAAGGACAGGAATTGGGAGCGAAATCACTGGAGAGCGTCGCTTTGCTGGTGCCGCATGCGAGCAGAACTGTGCCAGAGCTGGACGAGGAGAGAAGAGCGTTGAGGAATCAACGAATGTCGATGCAGGAGTACGGCATGGGGCGAGGAAGGGGTGGCCATGATTTGAGAAGGAGGGGGAGTGCAGCAAGAGGCGCTTCGCCTTCGCAGCGAGAGGAACCTCAGCAGGCTATGGAACTCGAGGGAAACTTCGAAAGAAGCTTGGATGAGAGGGACGAAAGCAAAAGACTGGAAGAGTTCAGTACACCGTGGTGGCTTCTTTGGCTGCTGAGAGAGCAGGTCGGTCTTCGCCATCTCCAGGTTTCTGGTCGGTTCGCTGCCGCCAGTAAGATCCTTGGCTGTGTGCAGCAAGCGAAAAATGCCGTGCCTTCTGCGCCGTTGCTCAATCTGATCGGAAGCGCGGATGTGCTTGGGAGTCGTTTCGTTACCAGTTCCTTGCGGCATCCAGATGGATGTGACCTGTTGCCTATGCTGGAGCGGGTCGTACTTCAAGGCTTCTCATTGTCCTTTGACCTTCCTTTGCTGGGTGGCGATCCTCCCATCTGGCACAAACTGCCAAACGTGCAAACTTTTCAAGCGCAGCTGCCGTTTTCCGACGAGTTCGATTGTCCAACTTTCATGGCGGATGTCTGCGTCGCTGCCCTGCGATACTACAAGGATCCGGCTCGGAAGCAGCAGATTGTTATTCATCTGAAGATAGAAGACGATGAGATCTGTAATTGTATGTGGCAGGAGGCGAGAGATGAGCTGCTACTCGTTGCAGAGCAGATGCTGTCTCGTGGCTATGGTGCATTGTTCACTTCGGTTCCTCTGGTGGGAGATGCATCTTCGCCTGGTCGTGAGGAAATGAAGCTGCAGTTTGAGGCTGCAAATACGGTGGTGGAAGTGACGGTGAGCCCAGATGAAAAGATCTTTGTTTAGAACAGAACCGACCGACGTACATACATATGTACATGAACGTACTGTTCGTGTACACTGTACACGATGAACTACTGTAAAAAGGGCGGAATCATATCTGGTGTGTAGGGCGATTGACTCGTAATGTACATAGCAATGCGGACATTGGTACCTACGCCATTTCCGATGGCATTTCCTGTCTGTTGCTTTATATAAGTGCGTGTTGCCTTGCAAATAACACTCTTAGCCACCTTCCCCTCTACGGAATGGTCGGCCACCTTCTCTGCCTCTCTCCTCCTCCACAGCAATATTTTTGACCAATTCTGTAAAGTTCGGTTCACCATACTTTACGTGCTTTCTTGAAGAAAATGACTGAGTTTCTTCGTCTCTTGGCGCAAAGGTAAATCACTTATTTCTTTGCTATGGACTTGTGTTTGCACTGGAAAGCTTTCAGTGAAAGCTTTGACTATTGGTGTCAGTGCCAATTAGTTCAATACATCTATTGTTCTGGTTTCATTGTGGATGGGGGTTTTTTGACGTGTGCATGACAGTTTATGCCAGGTTTTCGAGAAGATTCGCGATCAATGACTAGCAAGATGGCAACATATGGAAACACTGCAACTACTGTATCAGCTTTTTGGAACCATCTTCCAAGAGAGATCCAGGAGAATATCTTATGTCACCGAGCCTGTGAGTATGGCGAAAATGGAGTTGGTCTGCCAAGACTGGCGGCTGTGGCGTCCATGGCTGAACTTGACAACTCTTCAGCTGGACGTGGAAGAAGATTGGATCATTTTTCACAACCAGAAGGAAGGAGAGCCTCAGTACGGGTGGAAAATCTCCATTTTGGACGTGGACACCATCTCCAGACTAATGGTGAAGATGCTGCAGGAAGCGGAGAACTTGCGCTATTTTGGCCTGCAGATCAACTTCACAAGCGCCTTGGAGCAGAAGCTGTGGGATCAGTTGGATAAGGCTGTGAAGGGACGGGAATTGGGAGCGAGATCACTGGTGAGCGTCGCATTGCTGGTGCCACATGCCAGCAGAACATTTGCTGAATTGGACGAGCAGAAAAGAATATTGGGGGTGGAGAATGGCAGAGCAACAAAAGCTTGGCGCTTGGTGCGAAGGACAGAACAGGCACAAGAGGCAAGAAAGGAAGTGGAACGCGTGAGAAACATGAAAAGCTGCTTGGATAAGAAGGACGAACGCAGAAGACTGATGAAATTCCGTGCACCGTGGTGGCTTCTTTGGTTGCTGAGAGAGCAGGTCGGTCTTCGCCATCTCCAGGTTTCTGGTCGTTTCGCTGCCGCCAGAAAAATCCTTGGCTGCCTGCAGCAAGCGAAAAGCTCCGTGCCTTCTGCGCCGTTTCTCAATCTGATTGGAAGCGCGGATTTGCTTGGGAGCAATCCTTTACTTGTTTCCAGTCCCTTGCGGAATCCAGATGGATGTGATCTCTTGCCTATGTTGGAGCGGGTCGTGCTTCAAGGTTTCTCGGCGAACAGATATCATGTACACCATTCTTTGCTGCATGTCCATCCTCCCATCTGGCACCATTTGCCAAACTTGCAAACTTTTCAAGCGCAGCTGAAACCTTTCTGCGTTTTTGAGATTTCAAAGTTGGCGGAAGTGTGCGTCGCTGCCCTTGAATACTACAAGAATCCAGCGCAAGAACAACATATTGTCATTCGTCTGAAGATAAAAGACGATCAGTGCTACGGGGTGTCATGGGAGAATGCGAGAAATGGATTGCTACAGGTTGCACAGCGGATGCTGTCGGTTGGCCATCATGCGGTGTTCAATTCGGTTCCTCTGGTCGGAGATTCATATAGGCCTGGTCGAGAGGAAATGGAGCTGCAGTTTGAAGGTGAAAATACCGTGGTGAAAGTGATGGCGAGTACGGAAGATAAGCCCTTTCAAACAATGGAGTGTATATGCATGCCCTGATTGGTTTATTCAAGGACCGGAATCTGAGTTCGAGTGTAGTAAAATCAGTTGATGACAAGTATTGGCTTGTTCGTTTGCGAAAGCTCGTTTGATGGACTTCCATTACGTACTTGACCATTTGACATGCGAGTATCCGTACACACGTATAATGTGTTATGTTTGCATTGTGCAGTAAAGCCTGGGTAGGTAGGTGCATGGTTGCTTTCTTTCAGATTTCAGAAACCAGAAGAAGGGCGAATTGCAGATTTTGTTGGCTGTTTGTTGTAATATTTCACACGAAACGGTAAACAAGACGGCAAAGTAAACAAAGCGATGAAGCGATGGCGCCGCCCAAGACCAAGAGGAAAGAAAGAAAACGACCGGAAGGAAAGAAAATTTGAGAGAACCTGTGTCTGTGAAGAAAACGTTGAGATTGCGAAGAAATAGGGCGCAGAAAAGGGAAGAGGAAATTCAAACTGTCAAGAAACGGATGATGGTGTCTGTGCGAAGAAGAAGGACGGGAAGCTCAGAAAATCTGGAGTTAGGTGCCAAGAAAACGTTGAGATTGCGAAGAACAGCGCATAAAGTGGGGGAAAATAATGGTGAATCTGGCAAGAAACCGGCGATGGCAACCCGAAAGAGGAAGGCTGAAAAAGAAGGAAAAAGGAAAGAAACTGAGAAGAAGATGGTGCCGAAGCGAAACGTACTGAAGGTGAAGAAAACTGAGGAACCTGTCAAGAAACCGTTGAGATCATCCACGCGAAATAGAAAGGGGAATGCAGAAATTGCGAAGAAACCGGCGGTTTCGCAATGGCAAAGAACAAAAGGACAGAAAGAGGAGGGAAAGGAAGATGTTTCCATGGAAACGACGGCTTCAGCTCAGAAAAGGAAGGCTGGTGACAGAGAATGCGAAAATTTTGGGGAGGAATACGACGCGAAAAAGCCGAAAAAGCCTCGATTTTTTCCGGCCACCTGGAGCTGTCTTCCTGCCAAGATCCAGAAGCGTATCTTCTCCTACATCTCGGACCCTATGGATCTGGCGAGCATGGAGTTGGTTTGTCAGGAGTGGAAACGAACGCGTCCATGGCTGCGGTTGAAAACGTTGGAGATTAGGATTTTCCAAGAGGAAGTGTGCATCTGCAGGAAAGGAGGCGCGTCCCTGTTGTGGAAGATACTGGATGACGAGGAGACGAGAGACAGGAAGTTCGAGAAGCTCGTCGGTCTGTTGCGCAAGATTTGGACGCAAGCCAGGAATCTGTCGCATCTGGGCGTAGTGGTGGGCGCGGGGATGTATTTACTGGACAGGGCAGCCGGGATCATGGACGCCTTTACGCGAAGAGTGGTGGTGATCAAGAAGGCGAAGCAAAAAGAACCATCGTCGGTCAAAAAACTCTGGGGCGTCTCCTTCCTGCACCGCAGCTGGGAGAAACGAGTGGAGGAGCCCGGCGCGGGATTCGCGTGGTTTCTCGCGGGATTCGCGCGGTTGCTCGCGGGATTCGCGCGGTTGCTCGCGACGCAGCCCGCGCTGCGCAAGCTGCACTTGTCCGGTACTTTCGCCGGACTGGCCGATCCTCTGCTGATTGCGCTGCAAAGGGCGAAGGAGGAATCTGAACGCGCTCCGTCTCTCATCTGGTTGATTCTTACCGAAACCAAAGACCCGGTAGTGATGAAGAAAGCGGAAATTCAGAGGAGAAAAAAGGCGGCGCAAGGAAAGGCAGCCTCTGCCTATGCTGGAGAACGTGGCCGTACGAACGATCACGTTTTACGACGTGGAACACTGGTTGTACCTGTGGCGACGTGCGCCGAATTTGCGCAGTTTTCGCGCCCAGTTTCAGATCGGCGAAGGTACATACGCGTCCATGAAAGAAGTGCAGTGGATGCTGGGCGATTTCACGGGGAAGGTGTTGCAGTGGTACGAGCGGGAAAAGGACGCGAAGAAGGTACCGCATTTCCTGGCGCACGTGCGCGTGATGCCCCACGGGTTGCCGGACAATTACGTGGACGAAATTTTCGAGAATATTCGCAAAGCGCTCGTCAATACCGCTATATACATCCAGGTTGCCTACAAGTATCCTACCAACGGCACCTGCCACTTTCCCAAAGATCCGGTACGTCCGGAAGGAACGCTAAGAACCTCTCGTTTGGAACAGAGAATGCTTGTTGCTGCGGGACATATGAAAGTGCTGACCACGGCGGGATACGCGAATAAAGTGAGCATGCTGGAAGAGTGAAGAAGAGAAGAAGTCTTATGGACTCTTGGTATGGTCACGCAGGACGTAGAAGGGGGAGAAATGAAGAATTCGTTCAGTCGTGTTGGGTGGTCATACTTTGTGTAGAAGCGCAGTGCGGTGTTATGTGAATTCTCGGTGTTATTCTTGTTTGTTCTGTTCTTGGTTCTATTCTGTTACTTTGTAGATTCTTTGTGGTCCTGCCAGGAAAAAAGTGTGCCTGAAGTGTTCTCTGTGCTTGTTGTTGTTTTACGGTTCCTGTTTGTTGTTCGGTTGTTGTTGATTATAGTCTTATTTGATCGATAAAGCATTGACAATTTCATCGGACGTGTTTTTTATGCTGTGCGGGTCTGAACGTCCCTGCAATACTTGTTACGTTGTAACAAGCGTAGCAAAGCAGTGTTGCTCGTGGTGACTGTATTTGTATTAGTGTGTCCTTTTCCTAGCATTGCTCCAATAGTATCTGTTGTAATCTTCATTGGGTGAAATACTGAAATATGATGAACATTGGATCTCTAGTGGAGGATAGGACAGAAGAAACAAAGCCGGTCGACCGTGAAAAGGTAGAAAAATCGAATGCATATGCGTTCTCCTGCTGTACGTACTGTATGCCATGTGTGTTGTAGGCGTATGTATGTTATGTACATGTGTACAGTATAGCACGATAGCCTGTGAATAATGATGCCGCGTTCACAAGACATCCTTACAGCCTCTATCGTAGCACATCGGTCGTACGGAGGAATTCCGGGCGTCTTGTGAACGCGGCATGAGTCGTGTATGTGTGGCTGTTGTGTTTAGACATGTCCTCTGCTGCTACGCGTTTTTTGCGCCAACGGTCGGCACAATCCCATGTCGGAGTACACGAGAGGAAACGTACCGACGAATGAACTGCAAATTTACACGTGGTTAGCTTGATTTTGTAGTGATGATTCTCTTGTATGTACTGCGTACACTGCGCTGTGACGACGTTCAGTACCGTCAATATTACTTAGGCGGGTGTACTTGTATTTGTTTGGTAGGTACATGCCGCGTTCACCTTATACGTCCGACGTATCAAGGAGTAGATACGTCCGATGTTCGGGACGGACCTATGGTTGACGCGGCAACAATAGTAGTGTACTGGGGTAAACCCGGACACAGGGTAAACCCGGACACCTAAGCTTTTCTGAACTTGCCGCGTCAGCAAATGATGAACATGATAGCTTATTTGAAAGAGGAGAGTTCTCAATCGGTCGTATGCTTGCTGAGATATACTTGGTGTCCGGGTTTACCCCCGTATCCGGATTTACCCCACACAGTACCCTACTGTACGTTTTTGTTGGCCTGTTTCAGGATGGACTGTAGTCTGCGAGAATTGACCGGATTGATCAAAGAAGTGAACCCTGACGCTCGTCGACGTGGTACCCTTTATGATTATGCGATAGGTAGGCTACGCTTCGTAAGCTTATTTTCTATGCGTACAGCATACGCACTACTGACGTTGGTACGTATTTGTACTCGTTTTGGCCTCTAAGAGTTTGCTATGGAACTCAAGTCGTGCTGTGTAGTTTGCATGTACTCCTGCAGAATAGGACTACGTGAAGCATGGACACAAATCCGCATTCGTCGTTCTATTTTACGCAATACAACTTGAGTTCTATTATAACGAACTCTTAGTGGCCAGACTTACCAGCCAAATAGAGGTGAAAGGTTTCTGGCGTATTCTTGGTGGGCAAGTTCTGGAATGTTATGGCTAGTTCACATTGGAAGGAATGCGGTCGACGTACGCCCAGCGTTTCCATGGCTGTCCATTCCTTTAGATACGTCGAACCATGGACACGCCGAGCAGCGTACTCCCGGCGCATTAGATATGAATGTGCCATGAACACGAATAACTTGCCTGCCCAAATCCAAGCCAAATGTGCATGCAATCTCAATCATTCATGACAGGTCAAAATTGGTGAGGTCGCGTTATGCAAACGGAACACGTACAGTCCAGCTCTCAATGTCATTGTCCAAGCTTCAAATTTGATCCAAGTAAGTCAAAGCCTGGCTATTCTTTAGCACAGGAACTTGGAGCACTTGGGCAGTGCTTTGAAAGAGAATTTCCAAGTAAAAGCGTCACTTGGAGATGCTTGGAATGGTCAACTTGGAGCAACTTTGAAATGCTTGGAAGAACTTTGACCTTTTGTTTACTCTTTCTCGCCTTCTGGCGTCCCTTTTCCACTCCTCTAATCTGAACTTATGTAATTAGAAGGGGCTTCGCCTCGCGCTGCCATCCCTTCTTTCGCGTAATATAAGACGGCTCATATTTAGCCTGTGGCCCTTTCCCTGTGTGAGAAAACTTTCTTTTGGCAGCTGTCTTCTGTTTCACCTCGCCCTCCCATCTCCAGGTTTTTCTTTCCCATTATGTACCTACCTACATACTGTAGTGACTATAGAGTAAAGCATTACTTCCCTCCTATGGAGAAATCTGATAGGTACCTCACATATGCGCAGTGCATTGCCATGCTGGCTTCTAATCAGGCTGGCGTGGGTTAGCGAGAAAGAAAACAAGAGGCGAAAGGTCAACTTTGAAGGACTTGGACTAACTTTGATCCAATTGGAGCGTCACTTGGAACTTTGAGCACTTTGATCAAATTTGATCCAATTTGAAGCTTGGACAATGACTTTGAGAACCTAACTGTAGTAGCGTAATCTTCTTGCAAAACTTGTTTTTTGTACACATTTTACTTACTACTTTTTAGCCAAGCAGTCGCAACTTGGCTGAAAAGTAAATAAAATGTGCATAAGAGCACAAGGGCTGCAAGAAGCTACAATACTACGTGTTCCACTTGCTAAATAAATAGGGTACTGTGGGGTTAACCCGGACATCTAAGCTTTTCTGAACTTGCCGCTTCAGCGAATGCTGAACACGGTAGCTCAATTTGAAAGAGAAGAGTGAAAGGAATCGATTGGTAGAATACTTGTCTCAATTGGTTGTATGGTTGCTGAGACATACAAAGTGTCCGGGATTACCCCACAGTACCCTACGACCTCATCCATTTCGTCAGAATTGCCCCCAATTTCCTCTACTTTTTCAGTATCGCCAGATCTGCGCGGTCCCAACTATCGAGCGCGGGAAGTGGGGAGTACGTGCAGTGGACAGCGGGGCGTGGATGACAATAAGACGTTGGCGCAATGCAAATTCGAGATCGGCGACTACGTGGATGTGGCCATCACCGTGCCGGGTATGATGGGAGGTATGCGAGGAGGCGGAGGAGGCGGCCCGCCTAGGGGAAGAAGATACTGATGAATGAGCGGCAGTATGCATTCTTGGTACGACAGTATTCACGAGTTGCAGCAAAGAAAGTACTGGGTCCCGAGCTGACCCCTTCTTATTAACCGTGATTTTCAGTGCAAATTTTGATCGACGTCGGCGGCTCGGTCGACGTCGTTTAGTCTCCGATCTCTCTCTTTTCCTTCCCAGCTGCCTTCTGAAAATCACAAGAGGGGTCAGCTCGCGACCAAGTACTTTCTTTTACTGCAACTCGTGAATAGGAGGAGAGAGACACGAATCATCGGACCAACAGTAGGATGGAATATGAACGAATTGTGGATGGATAATGGAGTGTAAATGTAAATTAGCTGACGAGGTTTGAAATCAGGTTTCTGTATTGACGTTGAGTGATTGCATTGCAAGTGTATGGACAGGACAGGACGAGTGAATGCGCATAGCTACAGTACGTACTGTTGTGGTTGTATTGTATGTACGTACTGTATTGTATGTGGTGTATATATGTACATTACGTTGTTGTACTGTATGTACGTACACACGTACAGTACGTGTGTGCATTTGCTGGCCCTACTATTCATGTTTTTTTCTCTCCGTGTATGGTAAATTACGTGGGCAGACTCCTGGCCATGTGTACATGTCGTACCTATGGTATAGTACGTCGTGCACATGCGTTGTTGTTGTCATATCTTTCTTGTTGAAGTTATGAAAAGCGTACTACAAGTTGACTCAATCCTCATTGAACCAGTAAATCTTGCTTGTTCAATCCTGAATTTTCTGTGCTATTGGCGTTGGTCTTCGCCATTCAGAAATACTGTCTTGATCTGCTCATCTCTGTATCTTGAACGTACTGTGCGTGGTGTGTCACATGTGATGACTCATTCACATTGAAGGAAATGTTCTCGGCGTACGCCCGGCGTGTCCATGGCTGTCCGTGCCTTTGCATGTCTCGAGCCACGGACACGCCGGGCGTACGCCTACCCTATGTCTCTTATGTGAATGGGCCATGTGCCGATTGTACTGTTGTATTGTACGTAGGTAAGGTAGGTGGCAGACTGGCTGTAGCCTTGAGGACGCTGCTGGCTGCATCCTTGCCTTCGATTGTACTACGGAGGATGGCTGGTACACTGACGACGAACTGCTACCCTCAGGCGAGGAGAGATGAAAGTGTGGAGGAAGACTTTCATGGAAGAAAGGTACAGTAGTATCAGCAGTACGTATACCGTATTTTTGGGTGTATAGCCCCATGGGGGTATACAAAAATTGAGAGGTCCAATGGGGGGTTATACACTAGGGGGGGATATACAATGGGTGGGGATATACATAGGACAAAATTTATGTTTTTGAGAGGTGTGTAGAGGCATGTTTTTGAGGTCAAAAGTAAGTTTTTAGGGCATATCGCGGTCAAAACAGGGTTATTCTAGTACAAGACATGCTTCGCTAAGCTTATAGGCATAGTAGCTTGGTGTAGGAGTCCATAGCTTATGAACAGCTTACATAGGTATGCTAGGTACCTTACAGTACATGGGGGGTTATACACCAGGGGGGGATATACAAAGGACAAAATTTCTGTTTTGCCAATGGGGGGTTATACACTAGGGGGGGATATACAATAGGGGGGGATATACACCCAAAAATACGGTAATGCAGGTGGTTGTGGGCGTAAAGTTGGTCTCTTTCTTGTCTCAATTTGGCCCCTATCCTATTCTTTTTTGCCAATTTGCCCCGCCTCAATTTGCCCCCGCTATTCTTTTTTCCAAGAGATTTTTGCGCTTGATATACATGTGCTTGTCTGGTCTAGACAGATTTTGTTTTCTGCACATACAGTACAGTGTGTGCACTAGTGGGCTAAATTTGTGTCTCACATGGATTTTCCCTTGAGTGTCTTTGAGAAGAAAAGAGACTGCCGGCCCTCTTTTCATAAATGAACTTGCGCACATTTTCTACTCCAAAACAACTGATTGTTTGTCTGTGTACGTTGTGCAGATATACGATCCGTATCGGTGGCTGGAAGACCCGGATGCAACGGAAACTGCGGAGTATGTGAACGAGTTGAACAAGGTGTCCGTGCCATATCTGGAAGGCTGTGCCATACGCGCGCAGATCAAACAGCGCATGACGGAACTCTTCGATTTCCCCAAATACGGCGTCACGTCCAAGCACGGAAATCATTACTTCTACTCCTACAATTCCGGACTACAAAACCAATAGTACGTACGTACGTACAATACCTAAGGTATATGCTTACCTGTTGTTCGCTTTTAGGATGCTCTGTAGAGTACTGTAGGGTAAACCCGACCACCCAAGCTCCTTTGAACTTTGCTGTTTTAGAAAATGAAGACTCAAAATTAGCTCATTTGATAAAGGAGAGTTCAAGGAATCGATTGATATCATATTTGTCTCAATCGGTCCACTGGTTGTTGAGATATGCAGCCCTGAAACTTAGGTGGCCGGATTTTCCCATGGCCGGGTTTTATCCCATAGTACCCTACATATACTTGCGTCCTGTGCAGACTACATATTACACGCATACATGTACATTAACTTATATTGTTTCAGCGTGACTTACATCCAAGACTCTTTGAAGGGCGAGGGTCGAGTGTTTCTGGATCCCAATCTTATGTCCGAGGATGGGACAACTAGCGTTGGACAGAAAAGTTTCACAGATGATGGCTCCTTGATGGCGTATACCATATCAGAAAAGGGATCTGATTGGGTTACTGTCAAGGTACGTACACGTCCAGTTCATGCCACGTTCACCATACGTCCGTCGTATCTGGTGTGTACCTACACCCCCGACAACATTTTGCAACGGCGTCAAAGATACAGATACTTGTCTAGTCATAGCATTTCATCATATCGCATGGCACTACGTGTTTTGCTCTCATATGATTTCATGTAACCTTTCTGCAAGAGTATTTTGCTATCGTTGGGATAATAAGGTTTTGTACGGGCTGAAAGTGGTTGGCTTGATTTTCTCTTACGTACGGAGTAGAGAGTTCAATCACAACGAAGTCAGTGAGCCTAGCAAGCATCGCTATTACCTTCGTTTTCGTATCAACTCAGCAACGCGTACATCGTATACACTAGCTTCGTATACAGCAGTATCTAGGAGTATATGGTTGTTTACAGTGTGCAATGTACTCCCAGATGCGTTGGACGTACGGACGTATGGTGAACGCGGCATCATCCGTTTGCACTGTGCCAAATACGCGTACACGCATTCTAGAATTTGTCATGAGGAAAGGGGTATTGTTTTGGTGTATATTTTAGATCAAGAAGGTACCTTCTGGGGAAGACCTACCCGACGAGCTGGAAAAGCTGAAATTTACCGGACTGGCTTGGACTCACGACAACAAAGGATTGTTCTACTCGGTATGTACACAGCTTCTGCTATCTGCTGATGGTTGCCTGTTGCCTGCCATTGGCCCGCCACACACGAGCTCCGAGAAAGCTCCGAGCGAGTTCGGACTTAGTTTGGAGTGAATTCGGTTTGGATCGAAACGAAGTCGGTTGTACGCACGTTCCCGAAATATGAACTCGGCTGTTCACACGCACGTTTGGAAAAATGGAGCGAGTTCGATGCGAACTCAGAGATTTTTACATGTAGAAGCATGGTCAGCACTCCAAATTATGAGTTCACGTGTGTAGCGAACCATTGTTGTGTTTTACTTAGTTGTACGTATATCTCCGTTCTGTTTCTTCAGATGTATCCTGCTGCCAAGCAAGCTGTGGGCAGTTGTACAGAGGAGTTGGATTTTCATAGCCTGTACTACCACGCGTTAGGGACGGACCAATCAGACGATGTCCTTATATTCGACTTTCCAGACCAACCTGCATACATGATGTAGGCCAATGTGTTTTCGTGATATAGTGCTACCTTTGTTTGTCTGTGTGCGTAGGTTTTTTGTAAGTTAGTTTACTTCGTTTCATACGGTGCGTGTGGTGAATTGATCTTTGTTTTGTTTCTCAGAGGAGCTGAGGTATCGGAAGACGGTCGTTATCTCTTCTGTGAAGTGGACAAGGGATGTGATCCGACCAATATGCTCTTCTACTACGATTTGAAAGAATTCCAACCTGCTTCCAAAGGTTTGCTCTTTCTTGGTGATGTGCTTGTGTTTCAGTGCAAGTACGTACATACAGTGCAGCATGTGTATGTACTGTACGTACGGTATGTATTGTCGATTGGCTAGTACTGCGATGATTACAGATAAGCTAAAGATGAAGCCAATTATCGATCGATTCGAGGCCTTGGTTCATTACATCGGTAATGAAGGAGGACGGGTAATTCTGCATACTAACATGAACGCGCCCATGTTCAAGCTGGTAGTGGTGGAAGATATTGGTCAGCCTGGAAAGGTACGTACGTAAAGCATTGTGTGCATGCATTCTTTTGTACGTATTCATGGAACAAACAAAACAACGCACACTTTGCGTGAAGATGCTGGGCGTATGCTAGGCGTGTCCATGGCCATGACCCGACACACGCAAAGGCATGGACAACTGGACAGCCATGGATGCCCCGGATTTACGCCAAGCGTATTATTTTTCTCCAATAATCTTGGAGGGAAATGTACGCCGTGCGTATACTAAGCGTGGCCATGACTGTCCATGCCTTTCCCATTGCACGCCGACACGGATACGCCGAACGCTCGGCATACGACTAGCGCATAGCTCCGATATGAATGAGCCGTGACACGTTTTTTATGCGTTCTTGGTAATCTCAGGAACACTGGAAGCCGTTGGTTCCTGAGAATCCGAAAGCGAAGTTAGATTGGGCGGCTGTGGTCGACAATGATAAGCTGCTGCTTTGCTATGTGGAGGATGTGAAGGTACGTACGTAGGTAGGTACGTATATATGCACTATTTGCGATTGCGACAGCAATACAAAATGCTATTCGCGACTTGGGCTAAGAATTAGGGATGGTCACCATCCCTCCCCCCTCTGCTTTCCAGTGCGTTTCTGATCGGTGAGGCGGGTTTAGCGCAAGTAGCGAGTACACGTGCATGCTGTCTTGCGTATTGTGTACTACTTATTCATCTTGCTGTGTTTGTTATGCTTTCAGAATCGGTTGTACGTGCATGGCGTGAAGACTGGAGCACGACTGTACGACATTCCAATGGATATCGGATCAGTTGGAGGCTGTTTTTGTCGAGCCAAATTGTCAGAGGTTAGCAAGACACGAAATTTTGTCTATACATACAGTACGTGTGTACCGTATGATAGTACGGCGGTACGGGGAAGTTTTGGGCCGGGGGTATAATTCGGGCCACCTCGATTTATTTCCTGTGCTGGGTTTCCCACTTTTTCTCCACCTATTTGAAAAGCGATGGCGGGGGGGGGGGGGGGGCGAGGTGTTCCAAATTACTTTCCAACCGGCCCAAATTACCCCGCACTGTTCTGTTATGATGTGCCCAACCGCACTTTTTCTGTGTATGTACGGGTACATGACGTTTTCTTTGTTTGTTGAAGGTATTTTACAGTTTCACGTCATTTCTGGATCCTGGCTCTAACTTCCGCTTAGATTTGACGCAAACCGTGCCAAAGCCGGAAGTAAGTGAATGGTAGGCTTTTCTGTAGTCTGGATGTAACGTTACATTATCACTCTTTCAGCGTGCGTGCCTAAACTGAAGAAGTGCTTGTGCTCGTTTTTAGCTCTTGCATCGCGCCCAAGTGAAAGGGTTTGACCCTTCCAACTTTGCTACGGAACAAGTGTTTTACTCGAGCAAAGACGGCACAAAGATTCCCATGTATTTGGTGTACCAGAAGGTACTAGACATGCACTACACACGTACGTACTTATTGCACATTTCTTGCATGCAATCATCATTCTGTAGGTACTCTACTCTACATACGTACATACTGTCTCAACACGCGTGCATACTCACGACACTGTACATTTCTTCCAGTTGTATTCACACTTCACTTTTGTGCCTGACTACCTTCTTTGCTTCGCAGGGGACGAAACGAGACGGTTCTAATCCGGCCATGCTCTACGGATATGGTGGCTTCAACATAGCCGAGATGCCCTCCTTCAGCATTAGTCGACTGTTGTTTCTTCAGAATTTGGGAGGAGTTTCGGCCGTGGCAAACTTACGAGGAGGAAGGTAAACGAATGCAATTTGCATAGGAGAATTATAGTCTGGCCAGAGAGTGTTCACGCTGTGGGACTCAAGTCGTCCTGCGTAGTTTGCATGTGCTTCTGCTAAATAGGAGTACACGAAGTACGCATAGAAATCCGCATTTGTGATTCTATTTCACGCAACGCGCCTTGAATGCCGTTGCGAATTCTTACAGGCCAGATTATGACTACTGTCGAGTAAATTGGGCCAAGAAAAAGTGACCCAGCGAAAAATTGAACCATAGTACCGTGCATGAAACAAGGGTTAGTCTTTTGTATTTGCCCCTATCTCTTTTTCTACAGCGAATATGGTGAGACGTGGCACGAAGCTGGGATGAAAGAGCGGAAGCAGAATGTGTTCGACGATTTTCACGCCGCTGCCGAGTATCTGATCAGCCAAGAATACACGACGAAAGACAGGTAACATACCTACTACTGCGCATATGTGCGTGTATGCGTATGTGTATCATCGTGTAGGGTACTATGGGGTAAACCCGGCCATGGGGAAAATCCGGCAATGAACCGAAGTTCAAAAAGTTTAGGCGGCCGGGTTTACCCCCACGCCCACTAGTACTCTGCCTAACTTGCGTGTGCGCGCGTGTATACGCTTTATTGCTGCAGTGGTTGTGTGTGTTGTAGTACTATGTACTGCACACGGAACACTTTGCTCTGGTAAATTCTAGGCTGATTAGTAGCGGCGCTTCCAACGGCGGTTTACTGGTGGCTGTGTGCGCACAGCAGAGGCCAGATCTGTACGGACTGGTGATCAATCGTGTTGGGTGAGGGAACGCAAGTAACATGCGTTCATATTACTACATGTACACTCCCGGATGGACAAACTACTGTGTGTAATCGTACGTGCATATGTACGTACGTACATGCGAAAGTGTGAAGTTGATGCTGTCTCCAGTGTTCTGGACATGCTGCGATACCACAAATTCACCATTGGCAAGGCTTGGATACCGGAGTTCGGAGATCCCTCCCAGAAACAAGATTTCGAATACCTCATCAAGTATGTACGCTACACACGTACACGTAAGGTGCTGTGGGGTAACTTCGGACAGTTTGAAAGTTCAGGCACTTTTACCAAGACAACCGGTCGTGGGAAATGGGTGGTGAAACAAAACCCAGTGCAGTACCCAGCCATGTGTAACCTATTGTAGGAAGAGGGAAGCTTGAGTGTCCTTGTAAAATTGTTATAATCCACAGAGTTGATGAAGACACATTTGTCTATGCCCGTACGTGCAACCTCATGAATTGCCCTTTTTTATGTGCTCTTACGTCCGTAAGATTCGTACGTCCGTTCGCGTTCGTCAACCTGTAACGTGTCCGTCCGTCCGTCAACCCAACCCCACGTCAAACATGTACGGATTTACGGACGTCTGGTGAACATGGCATTTTATGTACGGCCTTTCATATGCGTTGCAGATACTCGCCGCTGCACAATTTGAAGGCGCCAGAAGACGGCATTCAGCTGCCGGCCATGCTACTCTTAACGGCGGACCACGACGACCGCGTGGTGCCGCTGCATTCGCTCAAGTACATGGCTCAACTGTATCACGTGATCGGACAGCAGGAGCAGAAGAAGCCGATCCTGATCAAGGTGGAAGTGAAGGCCGGACACGGAGCGGGGAAACCGACGTCGAAAATTGTAATATGTTGTTTCTGTTGTTGTTGTGGGGTAGTGTGGGGTAATTTGGGCAAGACTGGGATATGTGACCGGTAGTATTCGCCTTACTCGATGACAGAGTGCGTTTTCTCAACCCGCCCGTTGCTAAGGTGCGTATTTATCACACACGCATAGCACGCCTGTAGTAATTTTGTTACGAAATCTACACAACACGTGCAAGTGTGATGAGTACTACACCTAGCTACGTGCAGGTTGAGAAAAACACACTGTGTTCTCGAGTTGGGCGGATAATCTGACCAGAGAGTTAGCTGTGGAACTAAGTCGTCGCGTAGTTTGCATGTTGACCTACTTCTTTAAAAAATAGGAGCAAACGAAGCGTGGACATAAATCCGCATTTGTGATTCTATTTTACGCAACACGACTTGAGTTTCATAGCGAACTCGTAGTGGTCAGCAGTTCGACGGTAGTCCACCTCAGTGCAATACTTTCCTGGAACACCAGTGCAAGGAATGTATTGTACAGTACCTCTACTCTGTTTCATTTATAGATTGAAGAAATGGTAGACATCTACAGTTTCATTGCACGGGTTCTGGATTTGCAATGGAAAAATTGAGGTACCTACAGCAGTGACCAAACATCTGGTTTGTTTGTGGGATTTCAAAACTTTTCTTCTCTGCTCATTTATTTGGGAAGCAAGGAGTGCAAAGTGAAGTGCAAAATTGAATGAAACACTGTTCTGTGAGATTTGAATATTCGATATTTATGTTAATTGTGATAATTATTATCCGATTAAGATGGCATGCATTTGAAGATGTCGACTTAACAGCGCATTGAATGAACGTTTTATCACAATTGCTTTGTTGGACCAGTGATGTTTGGACTCTTGAGGCTATCCTTTCCTCGTGCTGTTGGTTCACTATATCACGCTTCATGTTTTTTACTGTTTCAAGAAGATTCATGTTTCAATTTCAGCTTTAGTGAATTTGGTCATTCTTTTCGCCAAAAAGGATACTACACACGCTCATCTCAACGAATGGAATTTGTCAGATGAGATTTTCTGCTCTTCATTGGGTCATTCGTGAAGAGAAGATTGGTTCAATACTACTGTATCTATGGAGCTGGTATCTCGTAGCTGTTGAGAAGCTGCCGTCTTCAATATTCAAGCAACAGCTGCTGCTGCTCATATTATGTTTGCGTTGCTGGCAAACAGCGTAGCTGGCGGCGTTTGATATGGATCCTTCATCCCCACAGCAGATGGTGTTTGATAATACCAACATTCTGCTCACCCTTCTTGACTATCTCAAGAGGGAAGACTGGTACAATGTGGAGCTGGTATCTCGCAGCTGCAGAGAAGCTGTCATCATCAAGTGCAAGCAGCTGGCTCTTCTCAGGAGAAAAAGGCCAGATGTTGAAGAAACGCATCCTCAACAGGAAGTTTTCAACAGCGTTGACATCCTTTTTATGATCGCTGGATATCTGGAGAAGGAAGAGTGGTTCAAGATGGAGCTGGTTTCCCGCAGATGTCGAGACGCAGTCATATCCAGGTTCAGGCAACTGAGATCACTCGATGTGCCAGAGTTGGTGAAGGCATCTCGCTTCTCCATGGTGAACCATCCCAACCACATCTGGAAGATCACTGGAGTAGACGGCAACAAGGAACTGAAGGGAAAGAGAAGCCTCAAACTGCTCTACTGGATCTCTCAGCGGTGTCCAAGCCTGCGGACCCTTTCCAGGCTGCAGTTTGTACCCCTGGCAGAGTATTGCGATGTCTACAAGAATGTTCTTGTGGACAAAGAAGGCAGTCATCAGTGTTTCCAATCTTTAGCAGAAATAATCCACTTGGAGCAGCTGGAAATGCGAAAGACTTGCTTCACATCTGCTTTCTTCCAAGGAAAGCTGGAGCCTCTTTCAACCTATCTTATGCGCGCTGGAAGTCAGCTGATCAGTTTGACTCTGGCAGATGTGCTGCGCTTCAAAGGGGACAGGTTCGTTGACAAGCAGTTATCTGCAGCATTTTCCAACTTGACCAGCTTGGAGCATTTGGAGTTGAGCAATTGCGACGCTCTCACGGGTGAAGTTCTTCTTGCGCTACCGAGTAAATCCGGCTTGAGTTCTCTTTCTCTAAGTGGAAAGCGTTGGGATTGGATCAAAGTTGCTGAGGCTCTAGTGCAGTTCAAAAACTTGGAAGCGTTGGACCTGACGGATGGAAGACAGCTAATCGACCCAGAGTACCTCAACCATATGTTTGATGGCCCATTGGATGACACCCAATGTTGGGCCCTTCTACTCAGTGTGGCTGATTTGGAGAATTTACGATGCCTTTCCCTTGGTGGCTTTTTCCTTCATGCTGGAAACGGGGGAGAGCTAGCGCTGGTTGAGTCTATGCATCAGAATCTGGTGTCGAAACTTCAAGTTCAACCTCATCTTGAAGAAGTTCAGTTGCGGATGCCTTGGCTGCAAGGTCAAAAACCTGAAGTTGGAGAGATGTGGAGCAAGAACGACTTAGGGGGAACTCTTGCTTTTGGCTTCGTTAAAGGCAAGGCATCTCCAAACGAGAAGCATGTACGTGCTAGTTATTCTTCGGCTCGAAGAACCGTATTTACTGGTGCATAGCGCCAATGCTTAGTCCCATATTGGCAAACCATAAAAAATTCCCAATACATAGCCCTTTCCCTTTTGCGTAGCGCTCCTACGTATACCTAATATCCCTATGTCCTGGTCATAAGCTTCCCATAATAGCCACTCCCACATAAAACTAAGACGGCTATAAGCCTGCTTCGGTGCCTGCTTTTGACCTAAAAGATGCCTCTGCTCACGTTTCAAAAACATAAAAATGTCCCAAGCATAGACCACCCCTTATGCATAGCATGACCACTTGCTGTTTCAGCAAGTGATGAACCAAATAGCTCATTTGAAAACGAGAGTTGAAGGAATCGCTGGATAGAATTTCATGCTTCAGTCGGTCTATTGGTTGCTGAGATACTGTATGCAGTCCTGAAACTTGGGTGGCCGGATTTTCCCATGGCCGGGTTTACCCTATAGCACCTTGCCAAGGGATTTTTGAAAATTTGTTTCTAAACAAAGTTACGTAAGTATTTGCCGAAAAATGCGATGTCGAAGATTGGGAATTCTATTGATACTATTGGCGATTGCTTCTTCTTGCTTGGGGATCCCTTGCCTTTAAGCAGTTTCGCGATGCTCCGTATTCATTCGCGCTGAGACGAGCATTCCTTACTTATCCGGCCATTTCTCTGGGTAAATTGAGTCTGAGTGAAAGGGGTCGGAGTAACTCTCTTGCAGAGCTGCTGTACCCTGAAATGCCCACCTTGGAGGAATTTTGCTGCACTATTGTCGCTGTTCCGCCCACGAAAATAATGATTCCAGCCTGGCGTCATCTTCGCAAGCTTCAACTCTGCATACTCGCGGATGTGCTCACTTTTCGCAATATTCTTGCGTTGGGAGGGACGAAGTATGACTTTCTTCCGCGGCAAGGTTTTGCTGAGCTTGCTGGGGTGTGCCCAGAAGAGCGATATTCACTTGCGCAACTCCCAGTTGCGCGAAATAAAAAGGGCGACGTGTCAGTTGCGCGACGTGGAAAATCCGCGTTGCCCCGAAAGCGCGCCGTACATTTTGCGCCGAACGTACGTTTGCGCGAAAAGATTTTCCGCCAATGCTCCTTTGCGCGACACTGAATTTGCGCAATTCTCACTTGCGCATCCAATAAAAATGGTGCTGTATTTGGTGCTGTATTTAGTAATGTTGCGTCTCCTTGGGAGAGGAGTTTTTTCAGTGGTAGTCTCGCGATAGAAGCAGTCAACTATTCAAATTCAAATATACAATGCAGCCCCTCACACACAGAAGTCACACAGGTTGCGGCTCCCACTTTTCTCCCCATTTGTTATGTGACAGCTTGGTAGATACAATACGTGTGGTTTATTTGACAACGGTGAAGTTTTAAGCACAATGATTTCTCTATTCAAAACGTCGAAGAATAATGATGGCTGCTGCCATCAAGGTTACAGTTACCGAAAGGAGAGTAAGCGCTTTGCCAATGGCAACCTCAGATGGCGGTGTTTGGACAAAGACTGCGCAGGGGCTTTGGAGACGACAGCTGCTGTTCCGCCGCAGTTTGTGCAAATTCGAGCTGCTCACAATCAGACTTGTTTGCCCAATCCAGCTCAAGTCACCCTTCGTACCTTCACTTCGGAATTGAGGCGGCGTGCCAAGGAGGAGATAACGCCCATGCCTGACCTGTATGAAGAAGAAGCAGGACGAGTCCCACCTGCGTTAGCTGGCCAGCTTCCAACTTTCAACCAGGTCGGTAGCTCTATGTATCGGGCCAGAGCTAAGGTGTATCCCCCTCTACCACGCCGACACCAGGATGTCATCTTGCCTGCTCAGTTTTCAACGACGACCAATGGAGATCAGTTTCTCCAGTATCAAAATCAGGACAGCTCCATCCTAATATTCTCCTAATATATATATATAATTCTCATATAATACTACTTAGTGGAAGAATGGCAGACATAATGTCATATTTCAATATTTCGAATACTGTAAACGGGGAAATTTTCGGACGGGGAAATTTTCAGACAATTCGGACAAAAAATTATGTCCGAAAATATTACCACTATGACCGCCATTCTTCCCCTAAGCAGAATTATATATTTTTGGTAAATATTGATGGCCTTCAGAACATACCAACGCGTTTCATTCAACTTTCATTCTAATATTGGGTTCGCGTTCCCATTCAAACTTCAGGTGAGAAGCTGTTGCCCATGGTGTACGCTCTGTTGACGCGCAAAAGTCAAGAGGTCTACATAGAGGTCTACAACCAGGTGAAGCAGCTGTGCATCCAGGCTGGAGTGGCTGCGAATCCCACTCTTTTCACGATGGACTTTGAGACCGGTCTTATTCCGGCCACCCAGATCTCTTTCCCTGGTGTTCAGCTGCGCGGATGCCATTTCCATTTCAGTCAAGCGCTGTATCGAAATGTTCAGCGCTTGGGCTTTGCCATTCAGTATGGTCAAGATCCAGTGTATCACTTGAGCATTCGCAAGCTGCAGGCGATGGCCTTTCTTCCAGTCCAGACGATTCCACGAGTTTTTGCCAATCTCCGCGCTGTTTCGCCTCGAGCCCTGGACCCGTTCTTTGACTACTTCCAGCAGCAGTGGATGCTTGGCACTCCACTGCAGATGTGGAACATGTACCACGTTCACCGACGAACAAACAACAACCTCGAAGGCTGGCACAATCGCTTCAAGATTGTGGTGGGCGCTGAACATCCTCACATCTTCAAATTCTGCAAGGCTCTGATCAAGGAACAGCAGAACACGGAGCGCAACATCGCCCAGCTGAATGTGGGTAATGACCACCTGGTCAGAGCAAACAAGAAGTATGAGCGGGTGTCTGTGCGCATCGAACGTCTAACCCAAGAGTACGACAACGGCACAAAAACCGTCGATCAGTTTTTGGAAGCGCTCGCCCACTGCTTGTGTCAGGCAAAAAACATGTAACTGTACTATGTACTACAAACTTGTAGCCTCCTAATGTATGTGTAGCGCTATTATCAGTGCAGTTTCAATGAGGTCGGATGACGTACCAATGTACGTTGTATGTACCATGTACACATAGTACGTCTCAGTTTAATCAGGAATGACAAGAATAAAGCACACTTCACATTTCGCGCAAATGGGCATTGCGCAAACATAAATCGCGCTTTTGGGGCATCGCGCAAACATACATTTGCGCTTTTGGGGTTTCGCGCAAATGGATAGTTGCGCAAAAAAAGTGTCGCGGTCAAATTAAATCGCGCAAGTTGGACGGTGCGCATCTCTTTCGTCGCTCATGTGGAAT
Organism: Epsilonema sp. ZAB3_2; assembly: GCA_030247985.1. NCBI lineage: Eukaryota > Metazoa > Nematoda > Chromadorea > Desmodorida > Epsilonematidae > Epsilonema > Epsilonema sp. ZAB3_2. The sequence goes on along the minus strand of JASAMW010005482.1, from coordinate 27,705 downwards.
CGCGCAACTGACAGGCGCGCATCGCATTTTCGCGCTAGTGGGCACAAATCAGCTTGCTCTATTGACGGGTCTGGAAGAATTGTCGCTTGTGGATGGAACCTCGCCCGCTACTTTGGCTTATTACTACGGGATATCAATATCTCAGTCGTTTTCGCTTGACAAAGTAATCATAAGCGACGACTGGCCGAAGTATTGGATGAATCTTGTGTGGCAGGAATTGGCGAAATTTGTTCCGTCAAACGTGGAGAGTTTGGAGCTCAGGTATTGCTACTATTTAAGAATACTTGTAGTACATGCAGCTTTCATCGCTGCTCAATCTTTGTTGCCGTGCAGACTGCTATAGTCAGTCAAGGCAGTTATATAGTACATGTAACCTATGTAATCCCCGCTTTGCTGTGATTTGTGGGTGGGCGCGAGTTAAGTAGCCCCGCGGTATTTATTGAAAGTTTCCATCGGTCTTGACTTGATCGTCAACGTCGATTATTTTATTTTATGTTCTTCGCTCTCTCTTTTGCCATCCACACCTTTCCGATGCATGAGGGCCGCGCCGCACCACGAGGGACACATTAAAACCTGGTCTCGAAGCGAACGAATATGTTTTTCATTACGGTAGGTTACGAACGTGGTAAAACGAAGACGACGAAGCGCGCAGCGAGCAGAACGTACGTAACCTACCGTAATGAAAAACGTATTCGTTCGCTTCGAGACCAGGTTTTAAGGGCTCATGGCCCTGTTTCTTAGAGAGTCCTAGAGGTCCATGCATCATCCTTCTAGAAGTCCATGTGTGGACTCTATGCTGCTCAAAAGACTGACGCTGAGTCCAGCTGCAACATTTTGTCCCGCATATATAAAGGGGCTACTGGTTATGAAACATCATCTTCATGAGTTCACCCAAACAACGTCAGATTTCGTTATACCATACAAACACGTTTTCATCTCTCCTGGGCCAAATAAAGCGAGTTGGAAGGAGTTCAAGATACCGATCGATAGCTTGTTACACAAGCTCTTCAACGCGCCATAGAGCGCCTCTTGAAACGGCCTCTCCGTGGCGCTATTCTTGATTGAAACGATAACTTTTTCAAACACGTTTTTCTTGGATAACTTTGCGTAGAGGCAACGTAGAGAGGCGCCGCTGGTACCAATCAATTCCTCTCGTCAAGACGCGTTGAATGGTATGCCTCATGTTGAAAAATACCCAGTGGTTCCTTCGGAACACCCAAATCACATGGTTTTTGGGGTGTTCTTCGGCGTGTCGTACTGCGCCGTATACAAGAGCTTTGGCGCTGCCGTTTGGTCTACGTGTAGGGGAAGGGTTGTTCTATATTTACATGATAAGTGATCACTTTTATCTTGCACACAACGGCTACGAGGAAGCCTCAAAGTTGGCTCCGAAACAGGACCGTGAGACCTTAATGTGTCCCTCGTGGTGCGGCCCTCATGCATGGGAAAGGTGTGGATTTCCATGCAAATACATATGACTGAACGACGTCGACGTCCCCATCTCTGTACCAATCCAAAGTTACACTAAATAAATACCATCGGGTCACCTTCGCGACCACATAAAAAATGTTAGCGCAAGTGGGGAACAAGGAACATTTTTCCAAGCTGAGCTGGGACTCAAATCCAGGCTATCAGTTTTCGTGTGAGAATTGTACATAGGCCTACATACAGTATGTACAGTGGCTCGGCCGAAATCGTACTGTCGGCGATCTGCAAGGGATGAATAAAAGTCTGTTCTTTTCTCAGGTTTGATCCATTGGGTGACACCAAGATCATGGGCCTTTTTGACCATCTTCGCTACCCTCAGGCCATCAAGCGATTGATTTTGGTGCCAGTGCGAAACCCGGAGAAAACCCAGCTGGATTCAGTGCTCAAGAATGTGAAGAAAATGAAACAACTGGAAGAATTCACGTTCCAGAGCAAGGCGGAATTCACGGATGAAGCCAAGTGTGGAGAGGAAGGGCAGCAGCTCTTGGCTTCTCTTCGACGCATTATGGAGGAAGAAAAGGATAATGTGTTGAAGAAGATGGTGCTCTACGATGGTTTGAGGCTGACACTCGGAAGCGAAGAGAAGCAGAAAAGCACAGAGCAAGTGAAGTCGAGCGATGGGCAAAAGAAGTACGTCAAGATAACAAGCTTGAAGCTGTGAGATGGAGGCTGGGAAGGAAGGGATGCTATTGTTCGTACTTTATACGTCCTGTTTATGCGTACTGTACATAGGTACAGTATGTACAATACGTACCAGTAAAAGGCATATATTGCTGATTTGTTTACCGATGATGAGTTCGATGACACTTGATATTGATAAAGGTCATCAAAGTTGTTGACGTGTGGTTGGCGCTACTTCAATGGAAAGGAAAATGGGACTTTGTTTTCCGTGCTTGAATCAACAGTCAGTGCGATGTGTTTAGGCAGGAGTGAGTATAGGCAAGTAATGGCGTGAGCGTTGTGGATGCCGTCCAGTAAAAAATTTCTGTTCTACAGATCTGTTTATGTGCTTTTGGGTTGAAGACCATATCGTGATATTGCCGACTGCTGAGGTAACCATAGTTGAGTTGATTTAGCGAAATGTTTGTTTGTGTTTTTGTATGCGCGTACATATGCAGAAGAGAGCATCCATTCTAGCTAGCTCAATGCATGGATCAATCGGCAACCTGCCCCTTGAAAAAGAGGAAGATGAGTGATGGGAGCATCAATATGAAAGTGGGAAAGAGCTGACACCCATCGAAAAAGAAAAAGCACTTGGTAACGTCAACATCTCTCTGGCTATCTTGAAGATGGAAGGCTGGTTCAAAATGGAGCTGGTGTCTCGAAGCCGTCATTGTTAAACAGCTGCTTCGGGAAAGAAAAACGCCAGGAAGTCAAGACGCTGCATGAGGAAGAAGTCTTCAGCAATGTTGCCATCTTTCCGTCCATTTTTGGACATCTGAAACTGGAAGAATTGTTCGGGCTGGAGCTGGTTACCATGTCCAGAAGCTGTCATTTCCAACTTTAGGCATCCACTGGATGTGTCAGCGTTGGTGAAGGAAGGCCTCTCGCTACTCCATGGTGAATCATTCCAATCACAGCTGGCAGATCACTGGAGAAGGTGGGAATAAGAAGGGAAGCAGACGAGAAAAGGGCCTCAAGCTTTTCCAGTGGATTAGAAAACGCAACTAAGTACAGTATTCTTCGTCTGGTGCCTTGTTATGCCGAAGTGTTCTGCTTCAATAGCAACGCCGAATTCAGCGAAGAAGCGGCTGAGCAAGCTGAAGAGCTTTTGGCTGATCTGAAGAAGATCATGGAGATCGGAAAACAAGATGTGAAAGAAGAAAGTATGGATGGTGTATCATTCGCTTGAGGATGAGGATGAGAGTACTGGGAGAAGCAGAAGCAATGGGAGTGCGAGCAAGGAAAAGCCGGTTTTGCGATCTCGCTGTCACTTTGCTGGCGATGCTTTGACCTCCACTTGACGCTATGATACTATGTCGCATGGGTTTGTACTCATGGGCGTGATTGACTTACAGTATACGTGCGCGCATTGCATTGGCAAAGTCAAGTATGATGTGATGTATGGACGGACGGATAAAATGTTGTGTCTTGAGAAGGAACTTTTACTTTTTTTCATGCGCTTCGTTTTGGCTTATTTCTCTAGCCAACGGCAATATACACCGCATCGTATATTTGCAGTGTATTCGCTGATTATCTGCCGACTTGTGAACGTAGTACGTACGTGGACGCACTTATTCGATATATACGGACGTATGTTTGTAGCTAACTGCCATGTGTAGGCCATATATGCATGATTGAATACTCATTGAAGCCAGTGTACGACGGACGGATGTTTTATGGATATTTGTACTGTACTACTGGCTAGCTGCGTAGCTGACGTGTGACATGGGTTCTTCATCCCCACAGCAGATGGTGTTTGATAATGCGGACATAGGGATCATTTACATATTACGTCACCGGCTGATGGCTGCTGACAGGGGGTACCCCCCCTCCCCCCACACCATCACCGCTACATCACTTTTCAGCCGCTGAGGCCGCACCCCCCCCCCCCCCCCCTGTGGCTATACTATGCATATAGTACTGTACTATACTACATACATACATCATCATCATCACTGCACAGCCGCAGCTGCTGACCCCCCCCCCCCCCCCCCCACACTACATCACTTTTCGGCGGTCGGAGGGGGGGGGGACCCCCCTCCCCCTAGCGGTGACGTAATATGTAAACGATCCCATACTGCTCACCCTTCTTGACTATCTGAAGAGAGAAGACTGGTACAATCTGGAGCTGACATCTCGCAGCTGCAGAAGCTGTCATCATCAAATGCAAGCAGCTGGCTCTTCCCATGAGAAAAAGGCCAGCTCTTGAAAGGCAGCCCCAACTGGAAATTTTCAACAGCGTTGACATCCTTTTTATGATCGCTGGATACCTGAAGATGGAAGACTGTTTTCAAGATGGAGCTGGTTTCCCGCAGATGTCGAGGTGCAGTCATATCCAAGTTCAAGCAGCTGAGATCACTGGATGTTCCCGAGTTGGTGAAGGCATCTCACTTCTCCATGGTTAACCATCCCAACCACATCTGGATGATCACTGGAGAAGCCGCCAACAAGGAGCTGAAGCAGAAGAGAAGCCTCAAGCTGCTCCAGTGGATCAGTCGCAGATGTCCAAATCTGCGCAACATCTCTAAGCTCCAGTTCACTCCCTTAGCTGAGTTATACGATGTTTACAAGAACGTCCTTTTGGACAAAGAGAATGGTCGAGCAGTTTTCCTGTGCCTGTCGGAAGAAATGGGCCGTTTGAAGCAGCTGGAAATGAGGAAGATTAGCCTGTCGTCTTCCTTTGTCCAAGGAAAGCTGGAGCCACTTTCCACCTTCCTTCTGCGCGCTGGCAGTCAGCTGACCGCTTTGACCCTGACATGTGTGTTGCGTTTTAAAGGGGAAAAATTTGTTGATCAGCAGTTGATCCAGGCATTTTCCACGTTGACAAGCTTGGAGGATTTGGAGTTGAGCAATAGCGATGCGCTCAGTGGTGACGTCCTGCTTTCGCTACCGAGAAAATCCAGCTTGCGTTCGCTTTGTCTGGTTGGAAAGCGTTTGAATTGGGCCCGAGTTGCTGAAGCTCTCGCGAAGTGCGAAAACGTGGAAGCATTGGATCTGACGGATGGAAGGCATCATCTGGAAGCTCACTATATGCATCACATGTTCACTGCCCACGGAATACTAGCTCATTTATCGATCTTCTGAAGGTGCTTCCAACTTTAGCCAACTTGCGCAAACTCTCGCTCTGTGGTTTCTTTGTTCACGGCACTGAGCGTAACTTAACCCGCGAAGCTATTCTTGGCTGGATGGAAGGAACTGTTATGTGTAAGCTGAGTGAGCAACTGGAAGAAGTGCGCCTTATGCTTCCGATGAGGCGAAGCGATGAGCCGAACCTGTTCGGGATTATGCTGGTGAATAACTTTTTGTTCGATTTGGCGATGTTCTTCCTCAATCACCTTTGCGGAGATTTGAAGGTACTGGACGTGAGCGTTCCTATCGGTTTCTGCGATTGTGACCAAGACTTTAGCAACGTGGCATATCCTTTCGTGCCACTGGAAGAATTACGCGCATGTTTTCGAGCTGTTCCGCCCACTAAACTGGTGATTCCAACCGGGCGATGGTTGCGCAAACTGCAGCTGTGTGTGCTCATGGATTTGAGAGTCTTGCAACAGAACAGAGAATTGCCGCAGCAACAGTTTGATTTTCGCTGTTTGGGTCAGCTAAAGATGCTGGAAGAGTTGTGCCTTGTGGATGGAAGCTCTATCTGCCTACTAAGTACCGAAAAGATCGCAAACGGCTGCAGCTGCAAACACACCCAACAGCGTCATTTCGAGCCCCAGTTTGCCGATGGAGTGGATGACGCGTGTGTGGCTGGCAGGAATTGGCACACTGTGTACCGTATTGGGCGGAGAATCTGGAGCTCAGGTTCGAGCTGAACGTTCATGTATGTAGTACTTTGAGCAGATAAGCGTCATTGTATGTGAATGAATGAATGAAATGTCTTTATTCAACAAGCGGTTGAAATAAGAGAACACACCAATCCATAACAGCAGGATAGGATGCCCTGCAGACTACACAACATTGTACGGATGTGTGGGCACAAGTATAGAATATTGAGTAGAGCTACAGAACAAAGCTGTACAGACCTTAGGAAGATATGTACAGACCTTAGGTGGATATGTGCGTACGTACTTACTAACTGTGTAATCAAAAATAATCATCCTTGCTTTAGGGGAAGAATGGAGGACGTACAGTACGTGTAAGCGAAAGAGAGCATCCCTGGCGGATATGCGCCCCAATTATCGAACCCAAATAATTGGGTTTTACGAAACTTGGTCGAATCTCGCCAGGAATGCTCTGTTTTGCTTTCACTACGTCCTCTATTCTTCCCCAAGCAAGAATTATATATTTTTTGGTGTAACTTTCTTATATTTGTGTAATTTTCCTTCTCTACTTACCTGTACGTATCTATGTACTGTACTTACTACCTTATGAATCTATTTCAGATTTGACCCAGTGGACGACACCAAGATAATGGGCCTTTTTGACCTTCTTCGCTATCCTCATGCCATCAAGCGTTTGATTTTGGTACCATTGCGAAATCCGGAAGAGACCCAGCTGGATCCATTGGTCGCGATTATGAAGAAGATGGAGCGGTTGGAAGAATTCACGTTTCAGAGCAAGGCGGAATTCACGGATGAAGCTGTCGATGGAGAAAAGGGACAGAAGATTTTGGCATCTCTTCGCAGAGTCATTGAAGAAGGAAAGAAGAATGCGTTGATGAAGCTGGTGCTTTTTAATGGGCTGAGAGTGGAGTTCAGAAACGCCGAACGGAAGAAGATGGAGAACGTCGAGATCACAAGTTCTTGATTTGAAATGTGCGTTTGTGAACTGAGGAAAAATTGTTATTTGTTGAAGATTGCTTTTGTTGTTGTTTTATTGTTGAATTTACAAGTACTGTCACACTGTTGATGCACCTATTGACAAATTTGCATTGGGGTGAGACAAAATCGACGGCAAACATGGGCATGCTGCTTTTACTGCGATGGAATATCAGTGCTTGCTAGTTGTAATGTACGGTACGTGTGTTTTGTCACACGTGTACGTATCATGGCGCGTTCACCAGAAGTCCTTACGTTCGTCGTCAACTCATAGAGTTCTGGCATCCGTCCGTTCGTCAATCAATACATCATCCGTCCGTTCGTCAACACATGGGTAGACGGCGGACGTACGGACGTCTGGTGAACGCGCCATCTAGGTGCTTTTGCGGAGGAAGTTCAGCCCGTCCGAAATTTTATTATGCATCGTATGTACAATTATGTGGGTCTTGCGTATCCGAAATACGCAGTTTGTCCAAAACTGGTGACCCCATGTTGTCCGAAAATAAAGTGTATCCGAACATTTCTTGCTTTACAGTACGGCTACGGTGTTGGTACGCAATGGAGATTCAGTAAAGTATTTCCGCTGTTTATTTCGTGACATTTGGTTGTTTCACTTGAAGATATCGGCTCTTTTATCCGTTGATGCTTCTTGCGCCTTGCGCGACTTCTGTCGTTTCGCTCTCTCCGTATAGTGATGCAATGTCTTTCAGGGCGAAAAGAGGCCATCATGACGAGTGCGGCGCAGGAAGTTTTCTACAACATTGACATTCTCCTTTCCATCGTTGGATATCTGGAGATGGAAGACTGGTTCAAGATGAAGGTGGTTTCCCGCAGATGTCGAGATGCGGTCATTTCCAAGTTCAGGCAGCTGAGATCACTGGATGTGCCTGAACTGGTGAAAGCATCTCGCTTCTCCATGGTGAACCATCCCAACCACATCTGGAGGGTCACGGGACAAGACGCCAACAAGGAGCTGAAGCAGAAGAGAAGCCTCAAGTTGCTCCACTGGATCTCTCAGCGGTGTCCCAACCTGCGAAACATCTCTAGGTTGCAGTCTGTACCTCTGGCAGAGTATTGCGATGTCTACAGCAAGGTTCTTTTGGAGAAAGAAGAAAGTCATCAGTTTTTCCAATCTTTATCGGAAATAACCCACTTGGAGCAGCTGGAGATTCGCAAAATTGGCTTCACATCTGCTGTCGTCCAAGGAAAGCTGGAGCCTCTTTCAAGCTATCTTATGCGCGCTGGAGGTCAGCTGGTCAGTTTGACTCTGGCAAATGTGCTGCGCTTTAGAGGGGAGAAGTTGGTTGACGAGCAATTATCTGCAGCATTTTCAAGCTTGACCAGCTTGGAGCACTTGGAGTTGAGCAATTGCGACGCTCTCACTGGTGAAGTTCTGCTGGCCCTACCGAGTAAATCCAGCTTGTGTTCACTTTCTCTTAGTGGAAAGCGTTGGGATTGGATCAACGTTGCTGAGGTTCTAGCGCAGTTCGAAAAGTTGGAAGAGTTGGACCTGACGGATGGAAGCCAGCATCTCGACCCAGAGTACCTCTGCCATATGTTCAATGGGCCATTGGATGACACCAAATGTCGGGCCCTTCTGCTCAGTATGGCCGGTTTGGAGAATTTACGACGCCTTTCCCTTAGTGGTTTTTTCCTCCATGCTGTCAACACGGGAGCGCTGATTGAGTGGTTGTATCAGAATGTGTTGTCAAAACTTCAACCTCGTCTTGAAGAAGTTCAGTTTCGGCTGCCTTGGCTGCAAAGGTCAAAAACCTAAAGTTGGAGTGGCGTGGAGCAAAAACGACGTGGGGTCCAGTCTGGCTTTTGGCGTCGTTAAAGGCAAGGCATCTCCAAGCGAGAAGCAAGTAGGTGCGTAGTTATTGTTACCAATGCATCAAGCTAAGACGCCTCTAAGCCTCGGTTCGGTCCAATACTTCCCCCTTGGACCGAACCGGCGCGGAAGCAACGCCGGCAAGTGAAAATGCACTGTAAACTTCCAACTATTTTGAAGGTTTTTGTGATTGTTTCTTCTTGCTCGGGTATCCCTTGCCTTTAAGCAGTTTCGCGATGCTCCGTTTTCATTCACACTGAAACGAGTATTCCTTACCTTTCCGGTTACTTGTCAGAGTAAATTCAACTCTCCTGATGAGCTACACCCCGAAATGCCCACCTTGGAGGAATTTTGCTGCAGTATTATCGCTGTTCCGCCCACAAATATGCTGATTCCAGCCTGGCGTCATCTTCGCAAGCTGCAGCTCTGCATACTCGCGGATGTGTTCGCTTTTCGCAATATTGTTGCGATGGGAGGGGACGATGACTTTCTTCCACGACATGATTTTACTCGGCTTTCTCAATTGACGGGTCTGAACAAATTGTCGCTTGTGGATGGAACCTCGCCTGCTACTTTGGCTGATCACTACGGGATATCAATACCTCAGTCGTTTTCGCTTGACAAAGTAATCATAAGCGACGACAGGCCGAAATATTGGATGAAGCTTGTATGGCAGGAATTGGCGAAATGTGTTCCGTCAAACGTGGAGAGTTTGGAACTCAGGTATTGTACATACGTACTGTTGCATCCATGCCATGCAAAGTGCTAAATAGTCTGACCAGAGAGAGTTCGCTATGGGATGGGACTCAAATCGTCCTGCGTAGTTACTTCTGCTTCTGCTAAAAAGAAGGTACTTCTGCTAAATAGGAGTACACGAAGCACGGCATTGAAATGCGCATTTGTGAATCTATTTTACGCAACGCGCCTTGAATGCCATAGCGAACTTTTACTGGCCAGACTATACAGATACAGACGTAGATGTACTGTACAGTGACTCGACCGATAACTCGTAGGCGATCTGGAAGGGATGAATAAGAGTACTATGTTGTTTTCTCAGGTTTGATCCTTCGGGTGAGACCAAGATCATGGGCCTTTTTGACCATCTGCGCTACCCTCAGGCCATCAAGCGATTGATTTTGGTGCCAGTGCGAAACCCGGAGAAAACCCAGCTGGATTCAGTGCTCAAGAATGTGAAGAAGATGGCACAGCTGGAAGAATTCACGTTCCAGAGCAAGGCAGAATTCACGGATGAAGCTATGATTGGAGAGGAAGGGCAGCAGCTTTTGGCTTCTCTTCGTCTCATTATGGAAGAAGGAAAGAATGCGCTGAAGAAGATAGTGCTCTACGATGGTTTGAGGCTGACACTTGGAAGCGAAGAGAAGCAGAAAAACACAGAGGAAGCGAAGTCGAGCGATGGGAGAAAGAAGTACGTCGATATAATAAGCTTGAAGCTGTGAGATGGAGGCTGGGAACGGAACGATACCTTGTATTGTGTGCGTGCATTATAGAATTACTGATTTGTTTACCGATGATGAGTTCGATAGTACCTCATAATGATGAGGTCATCAAAGTTATTGACGTGTTGGGTACTTCAATGGAAATTGGGACTTTTCCATGCATGAAACAACAGTCGTTGCGATGGGTATGGGCAAGAAATTTGTGTGATCGTTGTGTATGCCGTTGGTCCGAAATTGACTTTCCAGTAAAAAATTTCTGTTCTACGGATCTGTCTGTGTGCTTTTGGGTTGAAAACCCTTCATATACCGTGGTATTGTCCACTGCTGGGAGAGCCAAAGTTGAGCGAACTGTTGGAGTGTATGTTATGTTCTGCTGGACAAGTGGACAAGTGGACAGAGCATCCAATATACAATAGGTAGCTCTATCCATGATCAGAACGTACATAAACGTACACGCCAATATAGTACCTATGTACTACCAATAATACGTTCTGTCGTGATTACCACGATATTTGATGATACATACAGTACATAATTTATGTACGTCAATAGCACATGCTTATGTTTTGTCTAGGACAGTAGGCGTGCGATCTTTTCTTCCTATTTCACAACCGTTTGTGTTTATGCCTCACCCTTTTGCTCAAAACTAAACTAGAAGCTGGTTGCACTTTCAACAGCTCTCACTTTACACACGCAAGCTACTATACTATACTATACAGCTTCGCGACAGTGGCGCAGTCAGTTCAAGGGCGCGACGGATCCCCTACTGCTTGACCTTACTTTCTGTGGGTCAAGGATCTGATTGATTTCCAATCAGTGGCTTTTCCCTGTGCCGTGCCTGTGATACGACCCTTCTGTTTTTCTGCCGGGAGGTCTGCTGTACTGAACTGAATCCCACGTTGGTACATTACGCCACGTGACCCTGCTACACGCTCAAAGCGCGGGTTCCAAGGATTTTTCTTTTGCTCCCTCCCTGGTACCGTTTTCGGTCTCATTCACAACATGCGGCACAGTCCGTCCGTGACTTCTCAGCCCCTGGAAGGGGCTCCAAGGAGCAAGGTCACTGCCATCGCTTCAGGAAGTGGCACATCCTCCTCTCCACTACTCGCGCAAGTGTCGGCTTACTACAGTCAACCTTATGGGAAGGAAACTGTTGCCATTCCTGCTCTGCTGGCTTTCAGCAATCCATTGACCAGTGAAGCTGAGAGTGAGGTAGACGAGCTCTATCAGCAACTGCAGCAAATGGACCCTGTCGACGATGACAACCCTGACTCTGTGGAGACCACTTTCTGCTCACTGAAGGAAGTGCTGCTCAACCTCAAACGACGGAGTCAAGACATCAACCACCGACTGGTCCTGCAGTTGATCATGAGGAAATTCCCTCAGCGGATGAAACCTCCTCTCCCATTCAATGTCGCTGCTGAGAAACTGGTCAAGTACTTTGAGACCTACTACAAGCCACCCACAACGAAGGCGACTTCACACAAGAAGAAGCCGGTGGTGGCTGTGGTCGAAGAAAAATCCCCGAAGAAAAGGGGTGGTGGAAAATCGGGCAAGACAGTACTGAATGCTGTCTCTACTGACTCCAAGCAGAACACGACTTCTTCACTGGCTACATCATGCACTTCGTCTGCTGCCTCCGTGAAGAACAACGCAGAAAAATCTCCTTGCAAAGCCTGCTCCTTCTGTGGCGGTAATCATTTCAATGCTTCCTGTCCTTCTCACCAGACAAGAGGACAGCGAAGAGAGGCTCTCATAGCTCAGAACCGATGCTTTCGGTGTTTTCAGCAGGGACACCTCATCCGTGAGTGTTTGAAGCCTCCCAGAATCTGCTTCAATTGCAGCAAGATTGGCCACCACAGATTGCTCTGCCCGCTTCCCGATGGGCGCCATTCAGGGCATCACAGCTCTAGGATGCACCTGCAAACGGCACGCAAGTTTCTGCACCTCCTGCAAGATCTGTTTGGCCCAATGATGAATGTTCCACCTACACGCCGACTTGGCAATCCCAACACCGATGGGAAGAAGCGAAAAAAGTCGCTCAAAGATCATCCTGGACCAGCAAGTCCAGAACTCAATTCAACGTCTACCCCTGTCACTTCTGGTAGTGCCTGCATCAGTACGCTGCTAGAAGACTACAAACCTCATTTCGCCTACCCGACCTAACCTTTTTCGGCCGGGAGTCTGTCGTGATTACCACGATATTTGATGATACATACAGTACATAATTTATGTACGTCAATAGCACATGCTTATGTTTTGTCTAGGACAGTAGGCGTGCGATCTTTTCTTCCTATTTCACAACCGTTTGTGTTTATGCCTCACCCTTTTGCTCAAAACTAAACTAGAAGCTGGTTGCACTTTCAACAGCTCTCACTTTACACACGCAAGCTACTATACTATACTATACAGCTTCGCGACAGTTATCTGCAGCATTTTCCAGGTTGACCAGCTTGAAACACTTGGAATTGAGCAATTGCGACGCTCTCACTGGTGATGTTCTGCTTGTGCTACCGAGTAAGTCCAGTTTGCGTTCACTTTCTCTTAGTGGAAAGCGTTGGGATTGGGTCAGAGTTGCTGAGGCTCTAGCGCAGTTCGAAAACTTGGAAGAGTTGGACCTGACGGATGGAAGGCAGCATATCGATCCAGAGTACTTCTGTCATATGTTCTATGGTCCATTGGATGACACATGGCCGACCCTTCTGCTCAGTATGGCCGGTTTAGAGAATTTACGACGCCTTTCCCTTGGTGGCTTTTTACTCAATGCTGGAAACTCAGGAGCGCTGATTGAGTCGATGCATCAGAATGTTATGCCGAAACTTCAACCTCGTCTTGAAGAAGTTCAGTTGCGGCTGCCTGCGCTGCAAGGGCAAAAAATGGAAGGTGTTGGTGTGCCGAGGAAACATCTTAACGACTTTGGGGCCAGTTTGGCATTTGCCTTCCTTAAAGGCAAGATATCCCCAAGCAAGGAGCCAGTTTTATGATATTGTCCGGCTGCAAGAGACTTGTTTTATTTGATGGAGGCTCTGATCGCATCATTTTACGCATCATCGATCACGAGTGTAGGAGATTGGAAATAAAAGCATGTAATGAAGTTTCTTACTTGGGGTTCCCTTGCCTTTAAGCAATTTCGCGATGTTCCGTTTTCATTCGCCCTGAGACGAGCATTCCTTACCTATCCGATCATTTCTCAGTGTAAAATCGATTCTCCGGAGGCCGGGCTGCACCCCGAAATGCCCACTTTGGAGGAATTTTGCTGCAGTTTCATCGCCGTTCCGCCTGCGAAGTTGCGGATTCCAGCCTGGCGTCATCTTCGGAAGCTGCAGCTGTGCATACTTGCGGGATGTGTTCGCTTTTCGCAATATTGTTGCGATGGGAGGGGACGATGACTTTCTTCCACGGCATGATTTTGCTCGGCTTTCTCAATTGACGGGTCTGAAAGAGTTGTCGCTTGTGGATGGAACCTCGCCTGCTACTTTGGCTGATCACTTCGGGATATCAATACCTCAGTCGTTTTCGCTTGACAAAGTAATCATAAGCGACGACAGGCCGAAATATGGATGAAGCTTGTATGGCAGGAATTGGCGAAATGTGTTCCGTCAAACGTGGAGAGTTTGGAGCTCGGGTATTGGACAATTGTACATGCTGTTGCATCCATGCCATGCAAAGTGCTAGTCTGACCAGAGAGAGTTCGCTATGGGATGGGACTCAAATCGCCCTGCGTAGTTTGTATGTACTTCTGCTAAATAAGGAGTACACGAAGCATGGACATTGAAATTCGTATTTGTGAATCTATTTTACGCAACGCGCCTTGAATGCCATAGCGAACTTTTACTGGCCAGACTATACAGATATACGTACGTAGATGTACTGTACTGTACAGTGACTCGACCGATAACTCGTAGGCGATCTGGAAGGGATGAATAAGAGTATGTTGTTATTTCAGGTTTGATCCTTCGGGTGACAGCAAGATCATGGGCCTTTTCGACCATCTTCGCTACCCTCAGGACATTAAGTGATTGATTTTGGTGCCAGTGCGAAACCCGGAGAAGACCCAGCTGGATTCAGTGCTCAAGAATGTGAAGAAGATGAAACAGCTGGAAGAATTCACGTTCCAGAGCAAGGCAGAGTTCACGGATGAAGCTATGAGTGGAGAGGAAGGGCAGCAGCTGTTAGCTTCTCTTCGTCGCATTATGGAAGAAGGAAAGGAGAATGCGTTGAAGAAGATGGTGCTCTACGATGGCTTGAGGCTGACACTCGGAAGCGAAGAAAGGCAGAAAATTGCAGAGGAAGCAAAGTCGAGAGATGGACGAAAGAAGTACGTTGAGATAATAAGCTTGAAGCTGTGAGATGGAGGCTGGGTTTTGGGAAAGGAACGATACATTGTATAGTAATGATTCGTGTATAACCCCATGGGGTTGTCAAAAAATTAGTGGCCAATTTGGGCGGGTTATATACGAGAGGGGGTTATACACGAAGGGGGTTATACACGAGTGCATTTATCAAAAGTGGGGTTCAGAGCCTATTATTTTTTCCGCCTCGGTAATTTAGACTTGTTTGTAGTCTTCATGACATGGCAGATGCTTCAAAATTGCCTGACTTAGCTTCTGTTTTAGCTAGAAAACGCTAAAAAACACCTCTCCATGCTAGCAAAACCTTCAATTTCTACCGATTTTTGCATGCTTCGTGTATAACCCCCTGGGGTTATACACGAGTGCAATTGACGTTAGTAGCCGATTTGGGGGGTTATATACGAGGGGGGGGGGGGGGGTTTATACACGAAGGGGGGTTATACACGAGTCATTACAGTATGCGTGCATTATAAATTACTGATTTGTTTGCCGATTATGAGTTCGATAGCAGTTGATAATGATGATAGGTCATCAAAGTTGTTGACATGTTGAGTACTTCAATGGAAATTGCGACTTTTCCGTGCATGAATCAACAGTCGGTGCGATGGGTATGGGCAAGAAATGGTGTGATCGTTGTGGGATGTCGTTGGTCCGAAATTGACTTTCCATAGTAAAAATTTTTTCTGTTGTTCTGTTTGTGTGCTTTTGGGTTGAAGACCCTTCATACCGTGGTATTGTCCACTGCTGGGATGGCCACAGTTGAGTTGGGCGAACTGATATGTGTATGTTTTGCCGGAGAGAGCATCCATTGTGTGTGTATGCAAATAATACTTATTAGAAAGCAATTGTACGGACGGATCTTGTTTAGATTGCTGTTCATGTTTGCATTGTTGGCTCGAAACGTACATCGCTGGCATTTTACATGGATTCTACATCTCCACAGCGGATAGTGTTTGGTAATGTAAATATTCTGCTCACCCTTCTTGACTATTTGAAGAGGGAAGAGTGGTACAATGTGGAGCTGACATCTCGCATCAGCAGAGAAGCTGTCATCATCAAATGCAAGCAGCTAGCTCTTCCCATGAGAAAAAGGCCAGACTTTGAAGAAACGCATCCTCAACAGGAAGTTTTCAACAGCGTTGACATCCTTTTTATCATCGCTGGATACCTGGAGATGGAACACTGGTTCAAGATGGAGCTAGTTTCCCACAGATGTCGAGATGCGGTCATTTCCAAGTTCAGGCAGCTGAGATCGCTGGATGTGCCCGAGTTGGTGAAGGCATCTCGTTTCTCCATGGTGAACCACCCCAACCACATCTGGAGGGTCACTGGAGAAGACGCCAACAAGGAGCTGAAGCAGAAGAGAAGCCTCAAACTGCTCTACTGGATCTCTCAGCGATGTCCCAACCTGTGCAACATCTCTAGGTTGCAGTCTGTACCACTGGCAGAGTATTGCGATGTCTACAAGAATGTTCTCTTGGACCAAGAAGACAGTCATCAGTTTTTCCAGTCTTTATCGGAAATAACCCACTTGGATCAGCTGGAAATGCGCAAAATTTGCTTCACATCTGCTATCGTCCAAGGAAAGCTAGAGCCTCTTTCAAGCTTTCTTATGCTTGCTGGAAGTCAGCTGGTCAGTTTGACTTTGGCAGATGTGCTGCGCTTCAAAGGGGAGAGGGTTGTTGACGAGCAGTTATTTGCAGCATTTTCCAGCTTGACCAGCTTGGAGCACTTGGAGTTGAGCAATTGCGACGCTCTCACGGGTGAAGTTCTTCTTGCGCTACCGAGTAAAGCCAGCTTGCGTTCACTTTCTCTTAGTGGAAAGCGTTGGGATTGGATCAAAGTTGCTCTGCCTCTAGTGCATTTCGAAAACTTGGAAGCGTTGGACTTGACGGATGGAAGACAGCATATCGACCCAGAGTACCTCTGTCATCTGTTCAATGGGCCATTGGATGATACCCAATGTTGGGTGCTTCTACTCAGTATGGCCCGTTTGGAGAATTTACGACGCCTTACCCTTGGTGGCTTTTTCATCCATGATAACACGGGAGCGCTGATTGGGTCGGTGCTTCATAATATGGTGTTGAAACTTCAACCTCGTCTTGAAGAAGTTCAGTGTCGGTTACCTTGGGGCCAAGGTCAAAAACCTAAAGTTGGAGCAGTTGAATGTGGCAGGAACGACTTAGGGAGCAATCTGACTTTTGGTTTCGTTAAAGGCAAGGCATCTCCGAGTGAGAAGCAAGGACGTGCGTAGTTATTGTTCTCCTCGAAGTACCATATTTACCGAATGCATTTTAGAACACGTAGGCTATATTTTTGAACTAAAAATATGCTCCAGTTATCTTGCTGTTTTGGCAAGTGATGAACCAAATAGCTCATTTGAAACCAAATAAATAGAAACCAACCAAATAGAAACTTGAAGGAATCGATTGATAGACTAATGTGCTTATAGTCTGTCCAGTGGAAGTTGGCAGTTCCACTTGTGAGTTTTGTGTTTCTCGTTTTGCGATCGCCATAACCATAGACACCTTGAAAGGACACCTTTTCACGAACTCCTGTATAGTCTTGTATATAAACAACAGAAAGTACATGGCATTTTTCCTGAACTGTTTTCAGCGGCCTACCAAACAAAATACTCTGTTGAAATGGCGCGTTCAGTTTGGTTCCTTTCAACCCTGAAAGACTCGTGATTTTTCCCTTTCAACCCAATTCTTTGGTGCGTGTCCCTAATCCTTCCTCCGCGCTTCCTTCTGTTCCGCTTTGCTTGTGCTGTTCTTTCTTTTTCTTTCTTCTTTTTCTTTTTTTATCGATGCTCCGGTGTGCTGTGCGCAGCTGAGAAGACAGTAGCGGGACGGCGTGCAAGTCCAACTGCCAACTTATACTGGACAGACTATAGTCGGTCTCTATTCGTTGCTGAGATACTGTTTGCAGCCCTGAAACTTTGGTGGCCGGCCACGGGATTTTTGAAAAAAAAAGTTTAAAGTAGAACTTATAATTCTGGGACCCATGTATTATTTATCTCGAGAACTACGCGACGTAGAGCAAAGCGGTCAAAACTTCCACGGATAACTTTAGCTCGCCTCTCCAATAAAAAAAACCGTTTGTCTCCAGCTGCTCTGTGTGTCGAGATCTCGCCAAATTTCTTCAGTACTAAAATCGCCAAATCGGGCGTGGACCATTGGGCAATTCTAAACCTCGCAAACTCCCGAAAAATCAAAATGGCAGAAATAAGCATACGTGATGAAGACGATGAAAATGGGCATCGGGCGTACAGGGTCGTAGGGTGTCGTGGTTTGCGTGGTTTAGCGTCTGCCAAAAGGTGACACGATTTCAGTGCTGAAGAAATTTGGCGAGATCTCGACACACAGAGCAGCTGGAGACAAACGGTTTTTTTATTGGAGAGGCGAGCTAAAGTTATCCGTGGAAGTTTTGACCGCTTTGCTCTACGTCGCGTAGTTCTCGAGATAAATAATACATGGGTCCTAGAATTATAAGTTGTACTTTAGTTGCCGAAGAACGCGATGTCGAAGATTTGGATATTGTATGATACTGTATTTTTGGTGCATGTTTCTTCTTGCTTGGGGATCCCTTGCCTTTAAGCAGTTTCGCGATGCTCCGTTTTCATTCGCGCTGAGACGAGCATTCCTTACCTTTCCGATCAATTGTCAGAGTAGACTCAACTACTCTCCTGCCGAGCTGCACCCTGATATGCCCACCTTGGAGGAATTTTGCTGCAGTATTGTTGCGGCTCCGCCCACGATCATGCTGATTCCATCCTGGCGTCATCTTCGCAAGCTACATCTCTGCCTACTCGCGGATGTGATGGCTTTTCGCAGTATTGTTGCGCGGAGAGGGGAGGATGACTTTCTTCCACGGCAAGATTTTGCCCAGCTTGCTCAATTGACGGGTCTGAAAGAGTTGTCGCTTGTGGATGGAAGCTCGCCCGCTACTTTGGCTGGTTATTTTGGGGTATCGATATCTCCGTCGTTTTCTTTTGACAAAGCATTGATAAGCGACAGCTGGCCGAAGTATTGGATGAAGCTTGTATGGCAGGAATTAGCGAAGTGTGTTCCGTCAAACGTGGAGAGTTTGGAGCTCAGGTATTGTACATAGGCTACATACATACTGTATGTAATGCGTTCCGTCGCTCAATCTTTGCTGCCATACAAACTACTACTACATATGTAGAAATACTGTGCAGTGGCTCGACCGAAATCATAATCTGCGAGGGATGAATAAAAGTCTGTTGTTTTCTCAGGTTTGATTCTTTGGGTGAGACCAAGATCATGGGCCTTTTCGACCATCTTCGCTATCCCCAGGCTATCAAGCGTGTGCTATTGGTGCCAGTGCGAAACCCGGAGAAGACCCCGCTGGATCCAATGCTCAAGAATGTGAAGAAAATGACACAGTTGGAAGAATTCATGTTGCAGAGCAAGGCGGAATTAACGGATGAAGCCAAATGTGGTGAGGATGGGCAGCAGCTCTTGACTTCTCTTCGTCGCATTATAGAAGAAGGAAAGAAGAATGCGCTGAAGAAGATGGTGCTCTACGATGGTTTGAGGCTGATACTCGGAAGCGAAGAAAAGCAGAAAAATGCAGTGGAAGCGGAATCGAACGATGGGCAAAAGAAATACGTCGAGATAACAAGCTTGAAGCTGTGAGATGGAGACTGGGAAAGGAAGGAAAGGCGATGCTTTGTGAGCACTGTATCTGGATGTGGTAGCCTCACTGCGCGCGTACCAGTGCATGTTACATTAGGTACGTAGTAAGTATGCACAAGTGTATAACTGATTTGTGCGCCTTTGTTGAGTTGATGCAGATTGATTTGTTATGCTGTCATCAAAGTTGACGTGCTGCTTCAATAGTAATTGGGACTTTTTCGTTTGCTTCAGTTTTGTCTTTATTTTGCTTTTGGGTTGAAGTCCTTCATACCAGAATGTTCATTACTATTCTCCATCGCTGGATTTTAGTGGGTTTGCCACAGTTGAGCTGTTTTGCGAACCGTTTGTACGTATGTATGCGTACAGTTACCACATTACATACCAAGGGGTAGTTTGTATGACGAAGAGGGACCGTTTATTTTAGAGCTAGCTAAACCCATGGCCATGGATCAATCGGAGATCTGCCCCTTGAAAAAGAGGAAGATGAGCGATGGCAGCACCAATGATGAAGGTGGGAAAGTGCTGACGCCCATCGAAAAAGCACTTGGTAACGTCAACATCCTTCTGGCCATCTTGAAGCACATGGAGATGGAAGACTGGTTCAAAATGGAGTTGGTTTCCCGCACATGCCGAGATGCTGTCATTTCCAAGTTCAGACAGCTGAGATCACTGGATGTGCCAGAGTTGGTGCAGGCATCTCGCTTCTCCATGGAGAACCATCCGAACCACATCTGGAGGGTCACTGGAGAAGATGAAAATATGGAGGTGAAGCAGAAGCGAAGCCTAAAGCTGCTGCATTGGATCGGTCAGCGATGTCCCAACCTGCGAACGATGTCCAGGCTGCAGTTCACACCCTTGGGTGAGCTGTGCGATGTCTATCAAAACGTTATGTTGGACAAGGAAGGCACTGAAGAGTTCTTCCAATGCTTGTCCGAAGAAATGGCCCAGTTGAAGCAGCTGGAGATGCGAAAGATTGGATTCACATTTTATTTGGTCGAGGGAAAGTTGGAGCCTTTGTCTAGGTTCCTTATGCGCGATGGCAGTCAACTGACCAGTTTGACTCTGGCAGATGTGCTGCATTCTGTGGACAAGGGGAGCTTTCTTGATCAGCAGTTGTGCCAAGCATTTTCCACCTTGACGAGCTTGGAGCATTTGGAGTTGAGCAATTGCGATGCGCTCACTGGTGATGTCCTGCATTCGCTACCGAAGATGTCCAGCTTGCGTTCGCTTTGTCTCAGTGGTAAGAGTTGGAATTGGAACCGAGTTGCTGAGGCTCTGACGAAGTGCGAAGGGTTGGAAGCTTTGAGTATAACGGATGAAAGACAACATCTTGACCCACAGTTTCTTCAGCACATGTTCTGTGAACCATTGGATGACGACGGTGATGTTATTGAGGATGGGATTGTCATTCAGTTTCGCGAACTCCTACTCAGTATGGCAGGTTTGGAGCATTTGCGACGCCTTTCTTTTTGTGGTTTTTTCTACTTCGATGGAATGAAAGCGCGTTTGTCCAGTGGATGCGTGAAAACGTGGCTCCTAAGCTACTTTCTCGTCTGGAAGAAGTT
Organism: Epsilonema sp. ZAB3_2; assembly: GCA_030247985.1. Taxonomy (NCBI): domain Eukaryota; kingdom Metazoa; phylum Nematoda; class Chromadorea; order Desmodorida; family Epsilonematidae; genus Epsilonema; species Epsilonema sp. ZAB3_2. Next base: position 6,928 of record JASAMW010005482.1, on the reverse strand, counting down.
CGACTCTGGTTACCCGTGCTACACGATGACGAGCCCAACTTATTCATGGAATATGAAAGAACACAGAACGACTTGTGCGCCCTGCCTAGTATCATGGTTAAAGGCAGGGTTCCCCAAGTGACTCTTCTTTTTCAAAATTGAATGCTTTCTGAAGGTATTCTTTCTTCTATAGGAGACTAGGAACGGACCATGTACCGCACCAGACGTCATTGTTGTCAACAAATCGCTCCGCTGTTGTCGGGTTGTTGTCATTTCGTCAACAAACTGACAACAAACCGTCAGCAGCTGAGCGACTTGGTGACAACAATGACGGCTTGGCGCGATATGTACGTATGGTAATACAAAGTTTTGTTATTAGGCGTCCATCTTTGTTGTTGGCTTGTGACTGCAAATTCATAATACACTGCTTCACTTGGGGACTCCGTGCCTTTATGCCTCCATGTGCTGCACCCTTTACACCGGCGTTGAGCCGAGCGGATATCAGCCTCGCGATTGCATGTCAAGAAGCCTACTTGGACGCTCAGAAGACTTACCGTATTTTTGGGTGTATGTATAGCCGCGGGGCTAATACAAAAATCGAGGTCTTATGTGGGTTATACCCGTACATTAGAGGGATATACATGGGACAAGATTTTTGTTTGTGAGACGTGTGTACAGGCATGTTTTTGAGGTCAAAAGTATATGTTTTAGGGCATAATTGCGGTTAAAACAGGGTTATTCTAGTATAGGACATGCTCAGCTAAGCCAGCATGATGGTGTAGGAGTAGCTATGTATGGCTACGTACAGTAAATTGAGCTGTAGTTATCACACACACGCAAAGCACGCCGAAGCAATTTTTCTACGCGCCCGAATTTTGAGCTGTAGTTATCACACGTGTGTGATAACTACAGCTCAAATTATCGGCGGGGAGGTCGAAACGATAACTGCTCTTATGGAGCAAGGCGAATACGTACACAGGACAAAATTTATGTGTTGCCAATGGGGCTATACACTGAGGGATATAATTATACAATGGGGATGTAGGTACGTACACCTAAAAATACGGTATCCCTATCCCGATGACCCTATGGAGGAACTTAGTGGCCGTTTCCGAGCTGCCCCGCCCTCAAAACTGGTCATCCCCGCCTGGCCTAATCTGCGCAAGTTGCAGTTATACATGTACCCGGATCTGTTTGTGGTTCACGAGATGTATGAGTTAGAATTTGAGCAGGAATATATCGAAGAACATCAGTTCGATTTTGATCAGTTGGCTGAGTTGAAGACCTTGAAAGAGTTGTCACTGGTAGATGGCTGCTCATATCATGCTTTGGCTGCCCACTACGGAATACCACGACGTCAGCAAACGTCGCGCTCGCCCTGTTATGATAAAAGAGGTGAAGTGGCATATGGATTGGAGAAATTGGCCAAGTGCATTCCCTCGAATGTGGAGATATTGGAGCTGAAGTACGAAAGTTATTCTTTCAAGATTGCATAGCCTTACACGAATGCACGTACACTTACGTAGGTACGTACAACAGATCTACTAACAAATAGGGCTGATGTGTGTGTGTGTGTCTGTCTGTCTGTGATGCTATAGACTCGCTCAGTTTTGCAGCTACAGCGTTGTCCAATGGCTCATTCGAAAGCTTATAAGCCCAAGGGTGGCAAGAAGGTCTTCGATTTTTGATCTGATCAGCCGATCACCAATAATCGATCGATAATCGATATTTTAGTACTAAAAGCGCACAGATTCACTCATAACTCACTCAATTTTGCAGCTACAGCATCCATTCAGGACTCTTTCGAGAGCTTATGGCCCTGAGAACGCCAGAAAGGCTTGCGATTATTGATCTGATCAGCCGATCACCGATAATCGATAGATAATCGATATTTCAGTACTAAATGTCGCAGAAACCAAACGACGCAGGTTTTCAAGCCAGCATATGCAAATGGTCACGCCCAAAAGTGCACACGAGACCAAAACGCGAGACGCGCTAAAGGGTTGCCAGATCTGCAAAAGGGTTGCCAGATTGCTAAATGTGCAAAATGGTTGCCAGATCTGCAAAAGGGTTGCCACATGCACCACTTTTGCCTGATGCTGTGCAAAATGGCTGCCAGATGCACAAAATGGTTGTCAGATCTATGCGGGAAAAGGGTTGCCAGATCTGCCATAGGGTTGCCAACTCTGCGATAGGGTTGCCAGATATGCAACTTTTTGCCAACTGCCCAAAGTGGTTGCCAGATGCATAATAAGTTGAGTTGTCAGATCACGATCTAAAACAGGGTTGCCAGATCTGCAAAAGGGTTGCCAGAATTGCAAAAGGGTTGCCAGATCTGCAAAAGGATTTTACTGCGAAGCTGTAACGGGCCACTGGTAGTACAAACAAGGTACTGTGCGTACGGTGCGTGCTCTAATTTTCTTTTGGCATCCATTGTTTTAGCAGATGAATGAGTGTTCTGAACTTTCTTTGATTTTGCCATCGTTGCAGATTTGACCCAGTGGACGGCTGCGAGATCATGGGCCTTCTCGACCATCTTAGATATCCTCAGGCCATCAAGCGTTTGATTTTGGTGCCAGTGCGAAACCCGGAGAAGACCCAGCTGGATTCACTGCTGAAGAATGTAAACAAGATGAAACAACTGGAAGAATTCACGTTCCAGAGCAAGGCGGAGTTCACGGATGAAGCCAAGTGTGGAGAGGAAGGGCGGCAGCTGTTGGCTTCTCTTCGTCGCATTATGGAAGAAGGGAAGAAGAATGCGATGAAGAAGATGGTGCTTTTCGATGGGCTGAGAGTGGAGTTGAGAAGCGATGGACAGAAGAACAAGGTGGAGATTGTCAGCTTGAAAATGTGAACCGATGATAAGCCTTGGCCGTGTGCAATGCAAATTTACTCGCCAAATAATTGCCTATTTGGTACGTGCCGTGTGCTGTACTTTGTGAACTGAAAGAATATTGATTTTTTTCTCTCCGCTCCCCAGTTTGTGATGTGGCACTATTCTGTCGAAAGAACAGAATCTTATTGCTTATCTTTTCCCTTCAATTTTGTGAATATTATATGCTTTGTGGTTTATCCATCGCCTAGCGCGCCCTTCATCTCATCGCTATCAGCTCAAACTCAGTTCTCCCTACGATGTGGGCAATAGAGGAAAGCAACGGGCATCCAAACCACCATTGGAGCACGCGGTATCCACCTGGAATCTGCTGCCGCCCCAGCTTTTCATCAAGGAGGTTGAAGGAGAGGTCGTTCCATACGAGCCTAAGCTGCTGGAGTTTCGACGTCAGGTTGAGCGGAAGGAGCTCTTTCGAGCAGTGCAGCAGAAAGCAGCAGCCATGGAGCTTCACATCCCGCTACTTGCTGATCCAGCGGGCCGCGTGGATTTGCCAGGAAGGAGGAGGCGAGAAAAGAAGAGCGAGAAGAGCTGAATCGAATGATTTCCGGACCGCAGCTTGTCAAATGACCTACTACACAGTTCTTGTTTTATGCTGGACTTTTACAATTTATGTATATCTACATACGTACTAAGTACATATTTGCGTACGTACATTATCGTAATCATTCCGGTACAACTACATTATACCCCCGGCAGTTTGATCTCATTGAGATTTTCTGTTAGTAGAGTTGGGTTTGTTGTATCGAGCAGTTTGCAAAAGTAAAAACCACCACCACCACCACCTTTATACATTAGCAGTTGTTTATTCGTACGTGGCTGGTCGACAGTTTTGGAAGCTCGTGAATGATGTCTCGCAACGTACCGGGAACGAATAATACTGCTGACAGAAAATTGTCACCGCAGCATCGAGTTTTCCACGAAGGCGGGGACAGGCTGTTTCTCGCTTTGCTGCATCACTTGGACATGGAAGATTGGTTCAGACTCGAGCTTGTTTCCCATCGCTTCCGTGAGGGGGTGCTGTCGGCGTTCAGGCAGTTGCGATCGCTGGATGTGCCAGCGCTGGTGAAGGCATCTCGTTTCTCCATGGTGAACCATCCCGAACACATATGGAAAGCTACAGTCGACGAGGGAAACTTGAGCTTGAAGCAGAGGAGGAGCCTGAAACTTCTTCACTGGATCAGGCAACGATGTCCCAACCTTAGCACCATCTCCAGGTTGCAGTTCACTCCGCTGACAGAAGCGATGAATGAGTACAAGAAGTTTTGGATGGAGAAGAATCAGGGAGAAGAATTTCTCATGGCGCGTTCACAAGACGTCCGTAAATCCGTCCGTTCGTCAACCCATAATGTCTTCGTCCGCCCGTCCGTCAACCATATGGTTGACGAATGTACGGATTTACGGACGTCTTGTGAACGCGCCATCACGGCGTTGAAGGAAGGGATGCCGCATTTGGAGAGCGTGGACTTGCGACACATCGGATTTGCATGCACGAAATCTCGGCGTACAGGAAGGCTGGAACCGCTCTCTTCCTATCTCGAGTCAGCTGGCAGAAATCTCACCACCTTGAGTCTCTGCGATGTGTTGGCATTCGATTCTGAGCAACTGGTCGACAGTACACTCGGTATGGACCAGTTGCGCTAAGACTTGGGTGGTCACGAGCTGACTCCTCTGTATTACACGGTATTTCAGTGCATCTTTTTGATCAGTAAAGAAGGTATAAAATGCACTGGAAAAAGTGAAATACCAACAGAGCTTGCGATCATCCATAATTCTTAGCGCAACTGGTCCTTAGTGCTAACAAAGTGGCATGCCAGTTTTCTGGCTATGTACCTACTGTAATGACTCGTGTATAACCCCATCTCGTATATTATTTCCTAAATTCGGCTACCAATTGTTTTGACAACCACATGGGGTTTATTTGCATACGAATTTTAAGCGATAAACAATGAACTTTCTTCACATCACGTTTTTTTAGCTGGTGCTTTTTCTTCCCTGGTCAACTTGGAGCATCTCGGCTTGAGCGGCGTCTCTGCGTTGAATGGCGATGTGCTTCTCTCTCTTCCCAGCTCAGTCCGTCTACGGACTCTGCATCTTTCAGGGCTCAGTCTCGATTGGCATAAAGTGGCTGCCTACCTCAACAAATGCGGCGCCAACTGTTGTCGACTGGAGGAACTAGCCTTGGAGGACTTGTACGCCGTCGCAATTCGCTATGGTCCGTCCAGCGAAGAGTTGTCTCTGGACCACTGCCCGTGCTGCGCAATTTACGTGTACTCCCGCAAACTGGGAATACATGAAACGGGGAGAAAAATTTATGAATGAGTTTTCTATTGATCACAGCACGGGCAAAGGCCCAAAGAGAACCTTCGCTGGACGGACTTGTATAAAGATCGTTTCTCTTATGGATATCCCATTGGGGAAAGCCAGGGCATTCATCCGTTGCTCGAGTCCCTGCGGACGTCCGTGGGGTTCGGTTTGAGGCGGCTTCAGTTAAAGGGGGATCTGGCCGGAAATTAGTATGGAGGAGGCAAGTTGCACATTTTTTTACGTTTGAAGGCACCTACCAATGTAAATTTTCATCCTCTTTCGATTTAACCCCACGTTTAGGAGCCGGTTTTGCCTCTGTGAAGCAGGGAACCAGTTAGCAGAAGGATTTCACAACACTTCGGCCACTTTTACACATTCTAAACTAGTTCCCTGAGTCACGGAGGCAAAATCGGCTCCTAAACATGAGGTTAGATCGAAAGAGGATGCAATTTTACAGGTGCTTTCCAATGTTAGAAATTCGAAATTTGCCTTCCCATACAAATTTTCCCGCCAGATCTCCCTTTAAGAGGGTTCGTTTGGGCTACGGCACCAAAGCAGGATAAGCAGGACAAGTTCAGTTTCGGTGCGGCGATGCAACGGTTTGGAGCAACTGAGGGCTTCATGGGGACGACGATGATGTATCTGTCGATTGTGGCAAAAGCTTTTCAGCGCTTGGAAGAACTGAGTTGCTCCTTCCCTCAACGGCGTTTGCCTATCAGGGCCGATTTACGCGATGATGGTGCCGTCGTTTTGAAAGAACCAAGAATCTTTTCCCCCGTTTGGAAGTCTTTAGATTCTTGACATTGTGGTTTGCTTGAAGCATTCAGTCTCACGCTGTTTCGTTTATACTAGTCGGACGGATTGAAAACATAAATAAGGTGGAAAAGTCTTGGTATTCTATGAATACATGAAACATCAAGCAGGGTTCCCCTTTATTTCTTTCGATGCGCTCCGCGTGAATCGGCCTGTATCGATGTGTCGGCGAGTGGTAGTAGCATTCCTGGTAGTAGTGGAAGCAGTCAAGGACAGATTCTGATACCCACCTTGCCCTATCTCGTGTGCAGCGTACTGCAGCAATGTGAAGCCACCCGCCTTCGTGTACTGGACGTGGACGCAGACAGCTTCGAATTACCGCTTTTCCTCGGACCATCTATTAGTGCTGGATTCGGCAGTTTGGAGGTGCTGAGGGGTCTGCCGATCGGGTGCGCCTCTGCCGTTCTACCTACTTTGAAGCGGCTGGATTGCTGGCTGACAAAGGACTGGCTTCATGCCGCGTTCAGTATCAGCCAGCGGACGAAATGCGCATTCTTTGTACCGTATCTTTGGGTATACAAAAATTGAGAGGTCCAATGGGGTTATACACTGGGGCGGGGGATATACATGGGACGTCTTTAGTATAGGCCTACGACTGTTCTTTCTTTATGGTGGTACTGTAGTATTAGAAAACTTGCGTCTTTCCAGGAGCCATCTGCCTTTGTCGTACATTAGTTGAGATGCTGAACGCGGCTTCAGTTGCTGCCCAAAATGATGTCACTGGAGCATCTTACGCTAAGTGAAGATGCTTCAGTCCACGCCATGGCCAGAGGAAGGGTCATGATGCCAGATGACGGTGGTGAACTTTTGGCTATTTGTCCGTCATTGGAGACGTGGAAGGAAGCTGGGAACCTGCTCCCGTCTTCCGTGACATCAATAGAAATCAGGTGAGGGAGAAGGGATATTTATGTACGACTTGCACTATTAAGCGCTATTATT
>JASAMW010005479.1:0-26827 GCA_030247985.1 Epsilonema sp. ZAB3_2 | reverse complement strand
GTCGTACATTCCGTGTGCCTTTTCATCAATTAAGCCGAAAGACAACATATGGAACTTTTCTACGGAGACAAAGGCCTGTCAGTTTGGCCCGAAGACTTACGGAATTTTTGTATGGAGACAAAAGCCGCGGCGGCACACATTTGAACCAGTGGGTGGCGGCGCAAATTACTGATAATTAGATGTCAATTTATGCCTGCCACGAGGAAATTTTGGCCCAAAGACAACATATGGAATTTTTGTACGGAGACAAAGGCCTGTCAATTTGGCCCGAAGACTTACGGAATTTTTGTACAGAGACAAAAGCCGCGGCGGCACACATTTGAACCAGTGGGTGGCGGCGCAAATTGATAATTAGATGTCAATTTATGCCTGCCACGAGGAAATTGATGGCTACATTCAAGAGTGACGAACTAATATTGATGCTCATGAGGTGCTGCTCCACATTTTTATCTTCTGTTCATTTTCCTCGTGGCAGAGTTTAGGTCATACATTCCGTGTGCCTTTTCGTCGATTTGGCCCAAAGACAACATATGGAATTTTTGTACGGAGACAAAGGCCTGTCAGTTTGGCCCGAAGACTTACGGAATTTTTGTATGGAGACAAAAGCCGCGGCGGCACACATTTGAACCAGTGGGTGGCGGCGCAAATTACTGATAATTAGATGTCAATTTATGCCTGCCACGAGGAAATTGATGGCTACATTCAAGAGTGACGAACTAATATTGATGCTCATGAGGTGCTGCTCCACATTTTTATCTTCTGTTCATTTTCCTCGTGGCAGAGTTTAGGTCGTACATTCCGTGTGCCTTTTCGTCGATTTGGCCCAAAGACAACATATGGAATTTTTGTACGGAGACAAAGGCCTGTCAGTTTGGCCCGAAGACTTACGGAATTTTTGTATGGAGACAAAAGCCGCGGCGGCACACATTTGAACCAGTGGGTGGCGGCGCAAATTACTGATAATTAGATGTCAATTTATGCCTGCCACGAGGAAATTGATGGCTACATTCAAGAGTGACGAACTAATATTGATGCTCATGAGGTGCTGCTCCACATTTTTATCTTCTGTTCATTTTCCTCGTGGCAGAGTTTAGGTCATACATTCCGTGTGCCTTTTCGTCGATTTGGCCCAAAGACAACATATGGAATTTTTGTACGGAGACAAAGGCCTGTCAGTTTGGCCCGAAGACTTGCGGAATTTTTGTATGGAGACAAAAGCCGCGGCGGCACACATTTGAACCAGTGGGTGGCAGCGCAAATTACTGATAATTAGATGTCAATTTATGCCTGCCACGAGGAAATTGATGGCTACATTCAAGAGTTACGAACTAATATTGATGCTCATGAGGTGCTGCTCCACATTTTTATCTTCTGTTCATTTTCCTCGTGGCAGAGTTTAGGTCATACATTCCGTGTGCCTTTTCACCCTCGTGGCGGCTAAGGCTGTGCATCAAAATGTGCATGGTTTTTACTTGCTCACTTTCTTAGTTGGTATTGCTTGCTACACTATAAAAGTGTACCTTTATTCTGTACACATGTGTAAGTTGAGGCTGGAAGCATCATGCACATACAATACAATAATACACAGGTTCCTTGGTTATAGTGAACAATAAATAGTGTCGTTAATAGTGATGTTAACTTTAGGCTAACAGTGTTAACCACAAAAAATTATCTTTATTTTCTTATGGACAATATTTGTCTGTCATTAGTAGTGATGTTAACTTTAGGTTAGCACTGTTAACCACAAAAAATTATTCTGGTTCTTTTTAGGAAATAATTGGTTCAATAAACATTGTCTTAACATCATGGATTATATTTTCAGTCATCTGTTTCACTATCATTATCTTCTATCAGTGGATCCAATGCATCAATATTTTGTTTCATTTTTCTTCTCACTAAGAATCTGTATTTGTCCCATGCTGTATCCCACATTCACATCTTTGTGTCCTCACTGTCATCATTCATTTCATCATCCAGTTTGGTCACTTTAGCTTCAATTTTTTGGACCAAATTATCATCTTGTGCAGCAGATGTAATTTTTGTCATTGTGTAATAGTTTGAAGTCATTATTCTGAGGAAGGATTTGAATAACTTGCCATCCAAGAAATCGTCATGTTTAGCCCCAGGCACATGGCCAGGCTCTCCCTCTGCTACCCTTGCATTGAACAGATTTTCAGCTGTGTATGTGATGAACAAGCTCCAAAAATCCTCTTCTTCTTCAGTATCTCCTTCATCAGAACCTTCATGTTCACTCAATTCATCCTCTTTCTCTTCCAATGATATTGCTGTTGCCTTGCTACCAGCATTAGAAATTGAATCACTAGATGCTACAGTGGATGATGAAACAGTATCATTGTCATCATCACTTGACTCATTTTGCTTATGTTTGCTCATCAGATGTCGATTGTAGGAGTATTTTGTAGCATACTCTTTGCCACAAAGATTTAATATTTGCCTTTATCAAAGCGTTAACCTAAAGTTAACATCACTATTAATACTGTAATGTGTGCGCGCCAGCCAACAAAATGCAAATTCACATGACTCAAAGGCACTTTGTTATGAATACATATGTCAACAGGCAAATGAAGTGCTGAGCTAAAAAATTTTCTGCCACTATGGGCTTCAAAGTCGGCGTAAGACGATAAAGAGTTTGAGAGACTTGAGGTGTAGTAAAGACCAACTAGACTTGAAGTCCACGCTTTATGAGAGTGAGCAGGCTCCGTTCAACTGCGTAGAGTGACGGGCCAATACATACATACATAGTAATACGACAGCCAATGACAACGTACTGTACATCAATAGGCCACGCCCCCATACTCCTCGCAACGTGGGGGTAAAAGTCGAAGCAACCGGCTATGTCGATAAAAAAAGTTGTAGGTTACTGTGGCAAGATGCCGGTGACTTTTTTATGTAGCTGGGGATTTATTTTGCGGGTTGAGCGGCTATTTGTGTTTGCAATTTTGGACTTGGAGGCATTGGTGTGGTGGACCGCTTGCAGTGCAGAATTTACTTTTAAACAAGAAAAACATGCTAGTGCCGAGCTAACCCAAAGTACAAAACATGAGAATATGCACGAATTAGATAGGGTACACGTAGGTGCCATTAATCTAAATTTTAAGAACTGTACATACTAAAGGACGGTTGTACATAACACGTAATGTGTACGTACGTACATAACGATAAGCCTAAACAAGTAACAGTGGGTAAAATAGGGGTGCAAGTAATAAGAGTAATAGTGGGTAAAGATTATGAGGGGTGCACATGGATTACAAACGTGGGCAGGGCAATTTGACTACGTACCTTACATAAGAGAAACGCATGCATATACAAATGTGAAGGCAATGCGGGCAACGACAATGCGGGCAAAACCGGCGACGTACGTATGTACCGTACATAGGTATACAGCGGGCTAAGGACAATATACGTACATACTGGAATATGTACGGCAGAAAATGCAAAACGACAGGCAAGGGGGCCACATTTTGTATGTACTGTGCGACAACAAGAGACGTTACATAAACAACAAGCCTCTGTAAAAGTGATGGTTGTTTTTATTGTCTATGTGGAGTGTTTATCATGTTTGTATTGAAAGTTCTTATTTGTTTGAGAATTTGGTTATGTCTTTGGTGTTGGTAGGTGATATTATGGTAGGGGTTGTTGGTTTCATGATTATTATGTGGTATGTATGAAAGTAAGAATTTAAGTGCTTCTGTGATTTGATTGTTGTTATGTTTGATTATGTAATGTGATATCGAGTGTGGTGTGGTCTATGTGTGGATGTATGCGTAAGGCAACTTCCCATGGGGAACTTGTGTGCCCCTCGGAGAAGGTTTTAGTGTGGTAGTTGTGTGTTTTAAGGATTTTGTTGTTTGTTTTGTGCGTAAGGCAAGTTCCCGTGGGGAACTTGGAGGCCCCTCGGAGAAGCTTTTATTTATGAGAAAGATATTTTATATTAACCGAAGTTGTCGGTGGACAAGTGGTTTAGATTACTAGTATTACTATATCCCTTTGCATTACAAGTGGACAGTTTGAAAAAACGCAGGCAGTATAGTACGCGCCACGTGCAAAGTACGGCGCGCGCACGTGGGCAGCTGTGAAAACAGGCCTAAAACCGCCTTCCATTCCAGGCCAATGAATAAAAGTAAAAAATTGATAGGAAAGCCAAACCTGGTCAAAGAAGCCAATACAAAAATCAGGCCTAAAAGCGCCTTCAGGGCAATGAATAATAGTAAAAAATGATAGGAAAAAGCTGAACCTGGTCAAAGAAGCCAATACAAAAGTCAGGCCTAAAAGCGCCTTCAGGGCAAAGAATAAAAGTAAAAAAATTGATATAAGGGAAAAACTGAACCTGGTCAAAGAAGCCAATACAAAAGTCAGGCCTAAAAGAGCCTTCAGGGCAATGAATAAAAGTAGAAAATTGATAGGAAAAACTGAACCTGGTCAAAGAAGCCGCAAACAAAAGTCAGGCCTAAAAGCGCCTTCAGGGCAATGAATAAAAGTAAAAAATGATAGGAAAAAGCTGAACCTGGTCAAAGAAGCCAATACAAAAGTCAGGCCTAAAAGCGCCTTCAGGGCAGAATAAAAGTAAAAAATTGATATAAGGGAAAAACTGAACCTGGTCAAAGAAGCCAATACAAAAGTCAGGCCTAAAAGAGCCTTCAGGGCAATGAATAAAAGTAGAAAATTGATAGGAAAAACTGAACCTGGTCAAAGAAGCCGCAAACAAAAGTCAGGCCTAAAAGCGCCTTGCAGGCCAATGAATAAAACTAAAAAATTGTTAGGAAAAAACTTAACCTGGTCAAATAAGCCAATACAAAAGTTAGGCTTGCCTTCAGGGCAATGAATAAAAGTAAAAAATTTCATTCGAAAAGCAGGTATAATTCTGCGAAGAATGGCGATTTGAATAAAAAAACCGCTTGTAGCACTCAATACCTACGACTTGATACGTAAACCCACTGAACGAATGTACGAATTCTTGATACGATTTCCTTACGAACGTACAGTACTCGTCTTCAATCAAGACCGATTCGGATCCACAATCCAGCCAGATGAGGAGAAGACTGCAGACAACAACTTCGAAGCCATGGAAGCCACACGATAACGGTAGCCGTGCATATCAAACAATATACGTCGTGCTCACCAAACACGAATAAAATATTGTTAGCAGCGAAATAAACAACGGAACCAAACTTCACGGCAAGACAAAGGGAGCACACACTCGCATAGCTGTCTCATTGCACTAGCCGCATTGCATTGCCTCAGTACGCGTCACACGATGACAGCAGCACGACAACTTACGCAGGACACAATGCAAATGCAATCACTACATAGTAGCCACCGGCAATAAAGTCGGCGAAGATTAGTATCACTACCTAGTAACTGGTGCAATGCTTTTCCAATGCATACTCTACAAAAGTCAGGCCTAAGAGCACCTTCAGGGCAATGAATAAAAGTAAAAAATGATAGGAAAAAGATGAACCTGGTACTTTTTGCAAAAGATAGGATTTGAAAATCCGCCGTGGAGTTAGAGACACAGGTAATTCCTCGATATCGGTGATCAACCTTCTGAGCTGTTTTGAGTCGCTTTGTGTTGGCCTAGAAAGCTGAAAGTGTGCATGCATAAACGATGAAGCCTTGGCTACTTTTTGCAAGAGACTGCAATTTGAAAAGACACTCCGCCATGGAGATAGAGACGCAAACATCCAGAGAGTATATTATGAAACACCCTGTACAAAGAGATATAATCTAAACCACTTGTCCACCGACAACTTCGTTTAAGTACGCCCACGCAAATATTCCTTCCAACTTTTCCCCTCTATTGATGCGCAGGCTACTATTACTGTGTCTAGCCTCTACGTTATAAATTGTACAACTAACTACCAAAACCCGTACTTAATCTCAACCACTTGTCGACCGGCGTTTTTGTTTAAGCAAGAAATAATTTCATTTCCCCCCTCTCATACAACTGTTTACAAAAATCCATACATAAACCAAACCACTTGTACCCCGACAATTTCGTCCCTCGCTACTAAACCGCCTCTTTGGCGAAAACTGCTCACCCGACGACTTGGCCTAGTGGTCTAAGGCGCCGAATATCCCTGCACAGAACTTCGTAGCTGTGCCGCGCTGGTACGCGCACGTCTGACGGGGACAGGCAATTTTTCTCGATTATTTTCCTTAAGTACTGACCGGTTTCGCTATTAAACTTTTCAACACGGGGAAATTCTACGTATGCACTGAAAAATTTAGTGTGCTCGGGCTCGCTCAACGTTGCCTATCTTTATCGTTAGACACTTTCTGAGTGACTAGCCCTCCCCTCCGGGGAGGGGCAAAAAGAAGGCGACGTTAGCGTGGCCGGTGCACAAATCTGTGGGCGATATATAGAGCACTAGTGAGCGAGTGACAGCTCGGCCATTTGTATGGTGGGCGGTTCCAAATTGGCGACTGGCGACAACGGTTGATACACTGTCGCTTGAGTAGACGGCAGGGTTGACGACAAGGGGGCCAAATTTATGCGCTGCTTTTGAATGACGATGTACCGTTTTGCGCAATCGACAATGATGTTTAGGTCCTCTCTTTGAAGTAGTGTTTGACCAATGATAAAGTCGAAGGACGGTTTCTGGGCTATCCGGACCTGGCAAAATGATACTTCTCCCACCATTAATTTCAAGTCCATGCACCCAATGAATGGCAACGTGCTTCCTGTGACACTTCGTGCGGCGTCGTGCGTAGGTTGCATTTCTCATGTCGATTTAAAAACTTCAGCCAGGCGTTCGCTAATTATGCATTGGTAGCATCCTGTGTCGATGAAGGCAGAAACAAGGCAAGACTCGACGTAGATAGGTAGCATCATCATGGATTGAGGACCATCAGGCAATTCGGATACAATTACCATAGCAGGCGTGTGTGTCGCAGGTGGTGGGCGAGGCATTCTTCCAGGGATCGAAGTTGCTGGGAGTGCCACCAATTCCACGGCTTGAGACGAAACGGCGGGGTTGTACGCAATCATTGGCGTATTTTGGCGGCGCCAGGTAATAGCGGCTTGTGGAGGTGATTGAGTGGCGGCTGCTGATGTAGGTATCTCTTCGATCAGGACGGATTGAGCTTCTGCATCTGGCTGACTTTCATCTGCTGGGCGTTGCTGAGACAGATGGCGACGGCGCATTCTTCGACGAGCTCTTCTCGCTCGCTGGGCGATTTCTTGGCGAATTCGGCTAATTGCTTGTTGAATGTAGAATGGCAGATTGAGATTAGGCATGTTGTGTGCTCGAGCAGGACAACAATGAACAAAAAGAGCAAACAGTGTGACCCAACAAATGGCGACAAAGGACCATAGCTGATAGAAACTAATTCTGAGTCCATGCAAGAAACCAAAATAGCCATGTTCCATTACTGTAGCTGAAAGCGAAGAGGTGGCGTCATCGGGCGAATCTGAAGGTGTAATTCCCATGGCGCGGAAAATTTCGCGATGTTGTTGCAATGTTCCCATCAGGTCGTTGAGACTAATGTGGCTATCCGTGCTCCATTCATACATTACGTTTTGCTTGAAGACAATCTCTTCCATTGACCATTCATGCTCTGACACGTTGAAGTGGAAGGACGGAAGGCGACGGAGATTGTTGACTTGTCTTAGCGTTGCTGAGGCATAATTGTATATGTACTGGCGATCGGAAAATTTCACAGGTATGTCGCGAACGAGAGCACAGTCTTGCGGTTGGCTATAATGTAGGATGACGTTTGTGGTGGCGTCCATGAAACCCGTGCGGCGTTCTCCACTTGGTCGAATGTACGAGATAGGCATGTCGCGATAGCAAGTCGAATTTATTCGCTCGAAGCGGTATGAAGACGTGGCTATGTGAAAACAAGGATATATTTCCAAGGCTCCGCCACCAGCTAAGGCAAAAATGTCCGTTCTATTTAGTAAAAGGCGAGCTGTAGTAGTTGGATTGCTAATGGCGTCGGCTCGAAGCATCATGACGATCTTTTGCATGGTCGAACAAGTGTCTCTTAGGGCATGAATATAAGAAAAATGCAAAATTTTACGGAGGCGAAACTCTAAGGCTTGGGCGGTCGCGGCCAGTAAATCTGTGGTGACGCGTCCATCCTCAGGAAATGGCTTTACAATTAGCGATTGACGACGGGATCGGAGGAACTTGTCGGTTTTCCCATAATGACGCAATAGACGGTTAAGTATGTTGACTTGGAAGGAGGTTGCTTGGTTGAAATCTTGGCGGCGATCGATGCGCAAATACCGTAGGGCTATGCCTTGATCCGAAATGAGAACTTTTTCTGTTTTGGCAATCCACAGTGCTCAGGTTCCCATGGAAGGTCAGGGCAATTGTTTGGTCTTTGCTGAGGAAAGTGTTACCATAAATTGTACCATTTGTATGGATCCAGGGCAATATTTCACACGATGCTGTGGCATTAGGCGACCAAATGATGAACGAACCATCTTGCAATTGACAATTTCCTTTTGTATAGTCACAATGACTCATTACTCCAGCGGGTGATTCCACCCCCTTTTGACCATGGCTGACAAATACTTTTATTTTCACCAGATGACAATTTGTCACTTCAAACTTCTTCCATCGGCAACAATTCAAAAGTCCACCAGGATATGACCAATTCAGGCGATTTCGCGTGGTGAGCAAGTGTCCAACTTGAGACAATGGACCTGCGTCACATTTTCTCCATTGTACCATATTTTGACATTCTTGGGGCGAAACTGTGGGATATTCTACCTTTGATTTACGCAAATTCTCGTCGCCGAAAAAATACGTGAACGTTTGCACCTGTTGTTTTACTATTATGCACTGGTATGCTTCAGACGAATAGCGGATATGATTGCGTTTGTACAATACTGCCCAGGCTTTTGAAAAACTGGTGCCGGCGAGTTTCTATTCCGTGAGTTGCGTGCACGGAGGCGGCTGCGGCAAACTCCACATAGACTTTCCCATTCTGGTTTGACAGATGAGAGGCGACGGAGGCATATTGACGGCTAGTGCACCGGAGAACAGGCAAATTACAGTGGCTATTCGAAACACTAGGTAGGCGAGCGTTTTGTCTGCCAAGTAGCGCACTTGCATTGTTGCATATTCTTGCTTTGCGATTTGGTCCCTCGTTTACGATGCCAATTTAGGCACGATCCCTTACTAATTTGGCGATTTGGACCATAAGAAAACGACGCCAGACGACGGGAAAGAAACGCTATTGTGAGGCGAAAAGTTCGACCAAGGGCGGCGGATGTGAGGCGAAAGACGGACGGAAGGTGGGCGGTAAATTGAGCGTGAGAACGACGGATGAAAAGTACCGCAATTGCCATACACGTTACCATAACGTAGATAGTGGGAGGCGGCAACAAGCGAAAGTAAACGCCGGGGACAACAAAGATTAGACAAAGAAACAAGGCAACTATTACGGCGATAATGAGTATACGGCGAAACTTACGCCAACGCAACAGACCGCGATTTTGAGCACAAAGGAGAACGCACAGAAGCGCTGGGAAAATTTTGAAGGACAAGCGTCCGTAAACTTTGGCGGATGTTACAAAGAGACCGACAAGACAAAAAGACAAAGCGAGTGAAACGACCGGATGGCGGTTTGCGGGAAAAGAAGGCGCACATGAGCGGATGCGACTAATTAGGCGTAGGAGGATGGGCATGAGAAAATGGCATACAAAATACATGCATGCAAGGCTGTAGTAGCGGGCAAACCGAAATAGAAGCGAAGGCACACTGCACCAATGCCGCAAGACATTTACGGCACTTTGATTTATGCGAGTACGTATGCGCAACAAGCGTGTGTATGTACCTACTTGTGCATAATGCAATTTGAGCATAGCGCAAGGAAAAATAGGTTGACATATGTGTGTGTACGTACGTACTGCGCGAGTATGCATAACGCAACTGGTGAGTAATTTTGACGAAAAGGCTTGCGCGTGCTGGAATATTGAGATAAAAGGCATTGAGATACCGTAAGCGAATGTACGTATGACCAAAATAGCAGATTGCTCCGGCGAAAAAGATTGCACCAAAAAGGTGTGCAACCAACCCATAACCATACAACACTACACATACACAGGCGATAAGCATGCAGGCTATCATTATCATATCGATCTTGGCGTTTTCGCATTGTCTATTGTCTTCTTTTTCATTTCCCTCAGTGGCATTGGCTATTTTTCGATCGATTCCCGCTATTTGGCTATGAAATTGGCTATTTGCTTTACATATGTGATTTTGATGGAAAGAGTAGCCACTAGGGAGACAAACGAATGCATAGGACGTTTGCGAACCCAAATCCTGGTTAAACTGAGACTCCTGAAGGCGTTGATTCCAGGTGCGAGCTGCATCCAGTTCTTCTTGATGGGTCAATGGTCGCTGATTTCCTCCAAAATCTGACAGGCATCTGACCAAAGTTTCGCAAAGTTTGCAATGACATGGGGCGTAGGACGGAACAGCAGCTAAAGCATGAGCAGAATGTGAGGCTGGCGGAGTGGCTGCAGGCGTTTGGGCGATGGGCGTAGGCACAGCAGACTCAGATCGCATTGCTATTTTAGCCACGCGAAGCAATTGCTTTTCAGTTTCCAAGCGGGTGGCTGTGGCGACTGCAGAGGCGAAATCGGGCGGATTGACCAAGAGCATGTCCTCAACCAACTCTGGGCGTAGTCCACGTTTGAACATAAGGAAAAGGTGTTTGTCGCGAATTTCCTGTTCAACTTTCAACTTAGCAGCGGCTGCGGCGGCTGCTTGGGCAGGATTCAGGCCATTCACTGGAGTTGCTTCCACCAAGGAGCTATAAGTAGAGGAGGCGACACTCGACCAGATTCTGGGCGTTGGGAGTGTCCGCGTCTAGCGAGGTTTCACCCTCTCTTCTTCAGGCATCCGTGGCATTCCAAATAGACAGAATCCAGTCAAGGTACGATAATGCGTATACCTCAACTTTCTTCGATCTTTTCAATGGTGGGGTCGGCGTTAACCCATCCCCAATTGGTAAGGCCAAAAAAGGCCATTTTTCAGCTTTTTGGCAAAAGTAGGGTATCTTGCTGGTCTTATTGCAATGTGCACAGAGCCAGCCAAGTGCTGTCCTTCTCAAATTCCACCACCAAGGGTCCAAGGTCTCTGGTGGTGGTGTTAACTCCTTCCCCACCACACTGGCAACCTGAGAAATTGATGAAAAACCGCCTTTTTACATGCATTTCTACCCAAGTATGCTACCGTAAAGCAGTCAAGCAGAGAAAATTAGAGTAGCCTACCCTAGTTTTATGCGTAGATTTCAAAAATGAATGTGGTTTTCCCATTTTCCCACGTTTAAGGCCTGATAACCCCGATTTTCATGTGTTCGTGGATGGAAAAGTGCACTAAAAGCAAACATTTTTAAAATCAGGCACCCTGGCCTAATTTTATGCGTAGATTTCAAAAATGACCTTAACTTTTACATTCTTCCACTTTTAAGCCCTAATATACCCGATTTTTTACTCAATTTATCATAAAAATGGCATAAAAAGAGGCTACTTAGGCCTTAAAAGTGGAAGAATGTAAAAGTTAAGGTCATTTTTGAAATCTACGCATAAAATTAGGCCAGGGTGCCTGATTTTAAAAATGTTTGCTTTTAGTGCACTTTTCCATCCACGAACACATGAAAATCGGGGTTATCAGGCCTTAAACGTGGGAAAATGGGAAAACCACATTCATTTTTGAAATCTACGCATAAAACTAGGGTAGGCTACTCTAATTTTCTCTGCTTGACTGCTTTACGGTAGCATACTTGGGTAGAAATGCATGTAAAAAGGCGGTTTTTCATCAATTTCTCAGGTTGCCAGTGTGGTGGGGAAGGAGTTAACACCACCACCAGAAACCTTGGACCCTTGGTGGTGGAATTTGAGAAGGACAGCACTTGGCTGGCTCTGTGCACATTGCAATAAGACCAGCAAGATACCCTACTTTTGCCAAAAAGCTGAAAAATGGTCATTTTTGGCCTTACCAATTGGGGATGGGTTAACGCCGACCCCACCATTGAAAAGATCGAAGAAAGTTGGGGTATATGTATTATTGTACCTTGGTTGGATTCTGTCTATTTGGAAAGCCACGGATGCCTGAAGAAGAGAGGTCGAAACCTTGCTAGGCGCGGACACTCCCAACGCCCAGAATCTGGTCGAGTGTCGCCTCCTCTACTTATAGCTCCTTGCTTCCACAAAAGGAAAGGCACCACGATACAGGGCTTGTAGGCGAGAGGCATAGGCGGGGACTTGTTCTCCAGGGCCTTGGATACAGCTGTTGAGCTTGGCGTTGTAAATGTGGATAAGCTCAGGCTGCTGTAGCTGGCCGATTAAGGCGGCTTTAAGCAAGTCCCAATTGGCTTTCTGGGCATCAGTAATGTTCGACAAGTAGGCATCTCTTGCCATTCCTTCAAGGCAAGCTGGGATTTTTCGAA
The DNA here is from genome assembly GCA_030247985.1 of Epsilonema sp. ZAB3_2. Classification (NCBI taxonomy): domain Eukaryota; kingdom Metazoa; phylum Nematoda; class Chromadorea; order Desmodorida; family Epsilonematidae; genus Epsilonema; species Epsilonema sp. ZAB3_2. The sequence goes on along the minus strand of JASAMW010005479.1, from coordinate 14,398 downwards.
TCTTTTCTGCATCATCCCAGTTGTTGGCAAACGCCTTCAAGTTGAATTTAGGCTTAAGCTGCTGTGATCCAGGGGACGATGGGCGATATTGGCGATGGCTACTGGTTGCAGCTTCTCTTTCTGCTTTGCCGCTGTTTCCTATCGGGAAGTCTTCTCGATCAATCGTTACTGGCAGCTGGTCGACACTTCAAACTTTAACCGGTTGTACAGGCGATTGGTATACCGTGGATTTTGTGCGCACGTACAGTAATAAGCGTACTGTACGAAAAGGGCAATAAACGAACGTGCACGGTGCAGTAAATCAAAACTGCGACGATAATAGGCGATAGGCCGGCCGACCTAAGGGCGATAAACAGTTCACGAAGTTAAAGGCAAAGGAAGGACGATAAGTTTCGAACCTGCTCGCTGCTCGCTGCTCGACCCTGCTCGCTGCGCCAGAAAGTATGGGCTTCGGTTAGGCGATGGGCGATATGAACCTGGGAGCTGTGAGATGCGTTGTGTAAAACCAACTAGACTCGAAGTCCACACTTTATGAGAGTGAGCAGGCTCCGTTCAACTGCGTAGAGTGACGGGCCAATACATACATACATAGTAATACAACAGCCAATGACAACGTACTGTACATCAATAGGCCACGCCCCCATACCACCATAAAATTTTGATGCCTTCAGATACGAGGCAAATATTAAATCTTAACCAATAAATGGTGTCATCAGTAGTGGTGTTAACTGACAAACTAAAAAACGAAGTGGTTCTTTTCTCAATAAAAACTCAAACTACCTCCAAAAAAGCCTACATTGATAGTCAATACAGTGCTGGACACATGCGTACAACTGGGTGACATGCTTGTGGGTGCAATATGAGTTGGTCTCTTTGAAGTGGATGGATATTTTCTCCTCTCTTTCCCTGCATGAAAGTAGGGACTAGTTAACCGGGTTGGTCATTCAAAGAAACAGTAACCTGTTAACCATTACTAGGTTCACAATGCTGTGCTTATGAAATGACACACGTTATGGAGTTTGCAACTATTCCCTGTAATCTTTGTGGCAAAGAGTATGCTACAAAATACTCCTACAATCGACATCTGATGAGCAAACATAAGCAAAATGAGTCAAGTGATGATGACAATGATACTGTTTCATCATCCACTGTAGCATCTAGTGATTCAATTTCTAATGCTGGTAGCAAGGCAACAGCAATATCATTGGAAGAGAAAGAGGATGAATTGAGTGAACATGAAGGTTCTGATGAAGGAGATACTGAAGAAGAAGAGGATTTTTGGAGCTTGTTCATCACATACACAGCTGAAAATCTGTTCAATGCAAGGGTAGCAGAGGGAGAGCCTGGCCATGTGCCTGGGGCTAAACATGACGATTTCTTGGATGGCAAGTTATTCAAATCCTTCCTCAGAATAATGACTTCAAACTATTACACAATGACAAAAATTACATCTGCTGCACAAGATGATAATTTGGTCCAAAAAATTGAAGCTAAAGTGACCAAACTGGATGATGAAATGAATGATGACAGTGAGGACACAAAGATGGGAATGTGGGATACAGCATGGGACAAATACAGATTCTTAGTGAGAAGAAAAACGAAACAAAATATTGATGCATTGGATCCACTGATAGAAGATAATGATAGTGAAACAGATGACTGAAAATATAATCCATGATGTTAAGACAATGTTTATTGAACCAATTATTTCCTAAAAAGAACCAGAATAATTTTTTGTGGTTAACAGTGCTAACCTAAAGTTAACATCACTACTAATGACAGACAAATATTGTCCATAAGAAAATAAAGATAATTTTTTGTGGTTAACACTGTTAGCCTAAAGTTAACATCACTATTAACGACACTATTTATTGTTCACTATAACCAAGGAAACTGTGTATTATTGTATTGTATGTGCATGATGCTTCCAGCCTCAACTTACACATGTGTACAGAATAAAGGTACACTTTTATAGTGTAGCAAGCAATACCAACTAAGAAAGTGAGCAAGTAAAAACCATGCACATTTTGATGCACAGCCTTAGCCGCCACGAGGGTGAAAAGGCACACTGAATGTATGACCTAAACTCTGCCACGAGGAAAATGAACAGAAGATAAAAATGTGGAGCAGCACCTCATGAGCATCAATATTAGTTCGTCACTCTTGAATGTAGCCATCAATTTCCTCGTGGCAGGCATAAATTGACATCTAATTATCAGTAATTTGCGCCGCCACCCACTGGTTCAAATGTGTGCCGCCGCGGCTTTTGTCTCTGTACAAAAATTCCGTAAGTCTTCGGGCCAAATTGACAGGCCTTTGTCTCCGTACAAAAATTCCATATGTTGTCTTTGGGCCAAATCGACACACTTCTGCGAACGTATTGAAGTACGAGAACAATAGCGTGCCAATTTGACACGAACAATTTACAAAAGTTTTGTACGTAACAAAGATTCAACCGACGTTACGACTTCTCTCTCCTATAAGCAACCAACACATTCTCTCGGGTTCACTCTTCCGCTCTACATATCAAGAACAGACATCTTGGCTCGCGCGCGCACACATCTGGGACACTTTTGATTACGTCACAGGTTCCCAAGATCCATCCCCACTTGGGAACCTATGACGTCATCAAAATTTCCCCAGATGTACCATACTTAGTAGTCTTGTTCTTGACGACGCCCCAAAGAAAGAAGTCTGGTGGAGTAAGGTCGAATGACCTTGGTGGCCACTCGATGGGGCCACGTCTTCCATTTCATTGATCTGGAAACTTCTCATCCAGCCAAGCTCGAACAGTTCCGCTAAAGTGAGGTGGTCCTTCATCCTGTTGGAAATAAACTTCCTCTGCTTAAACCCAGTCCTCAGCAGGCCAAAAAACATCTTCTAACATTTCGAGATACACTGTCACCAGTGACTGATTCATCAAAAAACACTGGTCCAATGAGCCCTCTGGAGGAAATTCCAGCCCATACTGTCACCCCAGGGGCATTGACAGCTTTTTCCATAGTCAAGTAAGGATTGCTTGCTGACCAGTACACGCTGTTAGAGAACGAGAAAGAAAACAAAAATGCAAATTCGACAACCAACTCTGTGCTGGGGCTCAGTCTTGCCTGCGAAAAAGCCGCCGCAACTTTGATCGCTTACAGCGCTCTGATATGAGATGCTAGGGAGCTGAAATTTTGCAAGCATAAACGTTGAAGCCTTGGCTACTTATTGCAAAAAACCGCGTTTAGAAACGATTCACCGTTGTGGAGATATAGACACAAACATCCGGCGAGTATATTATGAAACACCCTGTATACTTATGTACGTAAAAGTCTACTGTACGTATGCATCAGACAATGCCGCTGTGCGTACACGCACATTGAGGTCAGGCATCTGTCCGAAAATTTCCCCGTCCGAAAATGTTGAAAAAGCCTTCTGTCCGAAAAAAAGACTGTCCGAAAATATCCCCGTTTACAGTATTGATTGTAAAACTTATGCAATTTCACTTTAAAGGGCAGATGTGGCAAAGATTTGCCCATAGTGAAGGTGAGGATCGATTTTTCAAATTTCCTTCGGTGAACTTGCAGTTTTACATGCTGAATCGATCCCACCCTCATGTCTCGACGCGATTTTGCCTCCTCGCAGAGAAACACCACTTGTACAGCGTCTTCGCGCAATTTATTGCGAAACGCCCTTTACAAGTGGTGTTTCTCTGCGAGGACGAGGCAAAATCGCGTTGAGACATTGGGGTGGGATCGATTCAACATGTAAAAATGCATAGGTTCACCGAAGGAAATTTGAAAAATCGATCCTCGCCTTCACTATGGGCAAATCTTTGCCGCATCTTCCCTTTAAATTCTTTCTGATGGTCGTTTCCTATAAAAATAATGATGGCAAAAACAGTGGCGAATGGGTGCTTTACCTCTATTTTCTATAATATAAACATAGCTAAAATCACATTTTTCCATGATAGGCAGCTAAAATATCAGCGGAAATGCATGAAATTGCTTGTGAAGTCACGATTTCAGTCTAGTCTCGGTCTCGCCTATCTCGCTCTCGCCTAATATAGCCCCTAAAAGTGGCGAGACCGAGACCGCGAATTTGAAAATTCTAAAGTCGAGACCGAGATCGCCAAAAATGACTGAGATTTCCGAGATTGAGCCATGGACAAGCCCACATAACACAGTACAGTTCAGTACGTGTGGATGGATACTTGGTATGGAAACTTGCATTCATTTAGGTTCCTCTGGGTTGGCATTCTCATAAGTGTCATGTGCTTAACAACCTATCAAGTCAGCCGGCGAATTCAATGGTATGTCAAAAACCCAACTATCATTAACATGGAAGAGTTCACCCCACCTGAAATGCCTTTTCCTGGTGTGACTGTCTGCAGTGGCAAAACAATCATGTAAGCCTGCGATTACCTACCGAACTGATGTAATGTTCTGTAGATGATTCACTGATCTTAATTCTCCTGGTTATTTGAATAGGTTGTCAAAGCTTGTATCAGCTCTAAGTGCAGAAGATGCTATTGAATGGGATTTGCTGGAAATACTAATAATGCTACAAATAACAAGAAGAAACTTATCAGAGCCCAGATGGCGCCCAATACATTTGCGAATTTTGGAGGCAATGCTCACAGCAACCAAAGACCTGCCACATCTATCCGAAATAGTCAACAATAGCATGAATGAAACAGAAATGGCTGACCACATAGCTGCTGCACAATCACGCAACAGTACTGATGTTCATGATGGCTATCTTCTTGACCGTTCGCTTGACATCCTCCTACCCACTGGCAATTATCCAACAATTCATAATTATTCCTACATCGGCTACATCAACTGGGATAGAGATGCAAATGCTGAGTGGAACAGGCTACATGAAATTCAGAAAGCCATGTTGGGAGGTCCACCTAACATCACAAATTATCTTTGGGTCCTCGATTTCACACAAATGAATCTCTGGTTGCAAAATTTCAAGACAATTAAATTTGGATTTTTGGGCAGGGGTGGGCCTCGTACTGTCGAGAAATTGATGCAGAAAATAAAGAAGGAAAAAAATCTGGCTAATTGCTTTATCAATTGGCCTTGCCGTCTGAAGAGAGCAGCTGAAATCATTCACAATGTGTCCACCTACAGCTTCCAAACACTCCATGAAAAAAGCTCAGCTAATGCAAAGGACCTCATAATCAGGTTTGTTCATGTGTTCCATCCATATTCAAACTGAGAAAGGTTTTGAAACAATAACATTCACCATATGCAATAAGAGCAGCGCTTGGTCGTGAGGCGACCCCTCTGAATTAACCTGAATTTTCAGTGCAACTCTTGATCGGTAGTCATCACGAAGGTCGGCGCGAAAAGAAACAAACGAGCAAGGAAAGACTATGGCGCCGACCTTCGCGCCGACTACCGATCAAAACTTGTACTGAAAATCCAGGTTAATTCAGAGGGGTCGCCTCGCGACAAAGCACTGGCTCTTATTGCATATGGTGGATACAAAAATGTCCGATTGTGAATGTGTACTGTACGCAGTTGTACTTGGAAGAAGGAGAGAACCTGCACATTCATTCCCACCCACACAGAAGCTGGATTGTGCTTTAAAGTTCAACTAACAACTGACCAAAACAGCACTGCTGTGATAAAGGCCAAGAAAAATGAACAACTGGAATTGTACATTGACCTAACAACCTATGATCAAGTGGCATTTGAAGACTATTCTGGCCTATCTGCTAAAGTGATCATTGGACCTCCAACTAATGCCATGAAGGAGCCAAGAGGAGAGACTGTCTTTCATCTCTCACCTGGTCAAGCTTGGCAAATTAGGATTAACCGGGAATCTGTGGTATCAGTAAACAACAATGAGGCTGGGTTTAATCTTAATCTTGCACAGCATGGAATTTCTCCTTGTAACTTCATGCATATAAATATTTTAGTATCACAAAAGAAACAGTTCATGCGCAATACCACTGAAATCCAGCAGCAAGTATTCTCATCATCAGTGTGCATGGGAAAAGCAAGCCTACCATTACTTGAACGCCATCAAATGCCTGCCAGCCTTTGGTCCATTTGCAAATTCCACACCACCAGGAACTCGGGCATGTGGCTTGGCAGAAGAGGCTCTTCTAAGGGCAGGATGGATTGGTAAATAAGCACATAGCCACATACAGAGTGTCTCAAAATAAACCGTCCACCTTTCCGTGCATGTAACTCTGGAACCACATCTTAGATTTTCATGCGGCTTCTTTTATTTTGTAGCCAAGGTTTCAACGCAGGGGTGTCCAAAATTTCAACTATTTCGTCCACATACTTCGGAATTTCCGACGGTTTGAATCTCGAAGCTCAAAATCGACGTTTTTCTTTAGTATGGAGAAAAATCTCGGTCTTAATTTTTCAAGATACCCAGTTCAATGCGATTGCTACCCTGGTACTGGGGCTAATGCATGAGATACGCATTTTCTAGCATTTTGGAACATCTTTTTTCATTACGAGGCTAATTTTGTTTGGACCATGCGCAGAAGACCCCCTAATCGGCACTATCAGTTCGAAAAAACCCTCGTTTTTGACCGCCGGGGAAAGAACGTGCTTGAGCAGCTTACACTTGGCATATGAAGCTCAAATTTTGTAAACATCTGAGTTGAAACCTTTGCTACAAAATACAAAAAAGCGCATGAAAATCTAAGGTGTGGTTCCAGAGTTACATGCACTGGAAGGTGGACGGTTTATTATGCCGACACCCTGAGGTTGCTGTCCAACATGCTACGAGTATGTCCGTCCATGTCTGATAAAATAGTAGTGTTCTTCTGTAGCTAGCTACCTATTTTTTATACATAAAAGTATGTACTCTTCAGGAGGAGAAAAGTCAGCTGCACTAGACAATGACTGTCCTCAAGATTGTCACTCACATCGCTATTCCATTGATCTGACCAGCAGCCAGTTGGACACAGAACATCCACCAAAGAATAATCCATTAGCTTGGAAACAGCTGCATGATAAATATATTCAAAAGCATCGCCTAGCTACTGCGGCACTGCCAGAAACTACAAAGCAAGGCTTGGATGAATTCAGCATTAGAGGGGGAGCCCTATATTCCATGTGCACAGTGTAAAATTTACTTCCTGGCTTCTGCCTATAGTGAAGGTGTTGACCACTTGCAAATGCTTCTCCTATATCCTTTATTCAGTCAAAAGTCGACATGAATATAGCAAGTGTCGAATGTGAACAACAAAGCACACATTTTACAACACTGTATACATAATAATACTATAAATAAATATATGTGTGAAGACGCGGTAAAGTTTAAAACTTGTAGACGCGGGCATGATCAGCGATAACAATACTGTCTAGAGAAGTCAAAAATGAGTTTCGCGAACTACTTAACACAATATTTTCCGGCAGCTGGTTCCACAGAGATACGACACGATGCCAAAACATGGACTGTTGTAAACTAGTATGAGCATAAGGCACAGTAAGCCGTAGTGGATGTCCGCGAATAGAACGCGCCCTACGAAAAAACTGATTCTTGTCCAAGTCAACACGCCCCGTAAAAATACAATAGCACATTGAAAGATCAGCTTTTATACGACGCACCTCCAAACTTTGAATACCTAAGTGAGCACATCGTAACTCACAGTTAAGCTTGATACCATGACACCTGGAAAAAACAGCTGAAGTATAGTATGACTGCACGCGCTCAATCAAACGGATATCGGAAACCTTAGAGGGGCTCCATACAACAGTTGCAAACTCTAACAGTGGCCGTACGTATGTATAATACGCACGCATCAGGATATCCGCATTGTTTGTACTGAAAGCCTTGAGAATGGTACGCGCAACCCCATATGCTTTTGCTGATAAAATAGAACAGTGCTGAGTAAAAGAAAAACTAGAGGACATGATCACGCCTAAGTCCCTACATGAGGACACAAACGAAAGGTCGCTACCAGACAGATTATAAATAATAGCTAAAGCAGTTTGAAGGGCGGCTGCATTGGTACTATCAGCGAAAACTTTTACATCATCAGCGTACATCCTAACCCAGACTGGAAGGTGCTCTAATTCAGAAACCAAGTCGTAAGTATACAGATCAAAGAAGCTAGGGCCTAAAACAGATCCTTGGGGTACAACACTATCAACTGTAGCTAGGCAAGAATTAACATCACCTACAAATACTCGCTGCTCTCTACCAGTAAGAAAATCTTTAACCCATTCATACAGTTGTCCAGCAATACCTTATGCACGTAGTTTATACAATAGCTTGTTATGCGGTATTACATCGAAGGCTTTGCTGTGGTCCAAAAACGCAATATGACATGCTCGCTTATTAGCAAGAAAAGAAGTCCAGAGGAAAGAACAGTCCAATAACTGAGTAACAACTGATCTTCTAGGTAAAAAGCCATGCTGCTCAGAAGGTACAAGATTATTACATGATAGGTGATGTAAGATGGCTCTGTTTACTACACGCTCCATAGTTTTACCTACATCACTAGTAACTGAGATGGGCCTGTAATTGACTGCAGATGCTTCAGAACCTTTCTTATAAACTGGTACAACATTTGCTAGTTTCCATATGCGAGGCAATTTTCCAGTGTTAAAACTGACACGAAAAATTCTACTAATTGGCTCGCATATGCACACAGCACAGGGGGGGGGGGGGGGGGTGGGGGGGGGGGTGTGTTTGTGGGTGGGTGGGGGGGGGGGGGTGGGGGGGGTTTTTGGTTGGGTTGGGGGGGGGGGGGAAGTTTGTGTGGGTCCCGTGTTCTTGAAACATTATCATAGCAGTATGATGCGATTTTCTTAAGTAAGATGGCTGTAAGCTTGGCTGTTGGCTTCTTAAGTAAGTAAGTAAGTATACTACAATCGATCCCACCCTACCTCCCCTGTTTCATTGCGACTACACTTACAATAAATTACAACATGCATTTCACAACGTTTCGTGCAATTTTGTTGTGAAACACCCATTATAAGTCAGGTTATCTCAGTGAGGAGGAAAAGTCGCAATAATGAGATAGGTGTGGGATCCATTCAGTAATTCAGATTTCAGCATGCAAACCTTTCCAAATCTGCCCTATAAATTTATTTTTGATACATATTCAATATTAGCCATGTTCATGTAGGGCTTCCCCTGTAAACACGTAATGCTAAAAGGGACGATTCAACAACTCCTCTATTTTCTTGATGATTTATCTTGGAATCAATTTCATCAGGACTGTCCTAAATTTAGTCACACAAAAGTGTTGTCAGCCATTAAACCAAACATAGCCTATGGTAAGAAACCTCCGTAGTAAGGTCCTTGTCTTCCACAGCCAAATGTATAAAAATGCAATGCAAATATATTAAGGCAAGGTTTCTGAGTCGTGTGAGAGTCTGACTATAGAAGGCCGGACACCCTCAATATTTCACATTTCCTGTTCGGTTCATGAATAAGTACTACAACACATGGGGAATCGAATGCAAAAAACCGCATCTCAAAATTCGCCCTCGTTGAGGAGTTATAGATGCGCAAACCCTCCTGACCCATTTTAAGGCGAAAATTACATAAAATGCATTCTTTTTAGGTTCCAGTGGATGCAGCCGGCTGAAATTTTGTACACACATATCCCCTATGAGACCCTACCTGCAGGGAAATTTTTAGCCTTCTAGCCCTCTTCACACTGGAGTTATGGCGTTTTACAGTCAATTTCCATGCAAACTGGGGCTAGATTTTTTTAGGTTATATGCCTATAGCTCATCAGATACAGTACCAGCCGCTCTGAAAATTTTTATCCCTTTAGGTAACCCATTATAGTTTACGAAAATACAAAAAGAAAAAATTCGGTAGTGGTCCATGAACGAGAACGGCCCTCATGAATGGTGAAAAATGCAGCAAAAATTTTCCCGCCTTTTTCTATTATTCAAGATAAATGAGCAAACCCACTGAAACTTCTTCCTAAAAAGTAACCTATCTTATGTAGAATTTGACGTAGATTTCAAAAATAAAATTGGTTTTTCAAAAAAATTTAACCCCTAGCATATAATTTTGCAAAAGTAGTATATTTTTGAGATATTTTTGTGAATTTTGGGTAAGGGTTAAATTTTTTTGGAAAACCAATTTTATTTTTGAAATCTACATCAAATTCTACATAAGATAGGCTCCTTTTTAGGAAGAAGTTTCAGTGGCATTGCTCATTTATCTTGAATAATAGAAAAAGGCGGGAAAATTTTTGCTGCATTTTTCACCATTCATGAGGACCGTTCTCGTTCGTGGACCACTACCGAATTTTTTCTTTTTGTATTTTCGTAAACTATAATGGGTTACCTAAAGGGATAAAAATTTTCAGAGCGGCCGGTACTGTATCTGATGAGCTATAGGCATATAACCTAAAAAAAATCTAGCCCCAGTTTGCATGGAAATTGACTGTAAAACGCCATAAACTCCAGTGTGAAGAGGGCTAGAAGGCTAAAAATTTCCCTGCAGGTAGGGTCTCATAGGGGATATGTGTGTACAAAATTTCAGCCGGCTGCGTCCACTGGAACCTAACAAGGCCACCCAAAAAGCCTTCTGCCCATTTGTGCCAAGAGCTGGCTCCGCCATTCACAATAACTTTCCATCGTTGCTGCTAACCATTGTTGTATATTTTCCAAGATGGAAAATATATGGGGGCGCGGGGAACGAACTGGCTGTGTAATTTCTATACAGATACTGTATGATTGACTCGAAATGTGCGTTCATTGCAGACATTTCTTGACACATTACGTGCTTTTGACCTAAATAAAAAAGTATGCCTCAGCGCACCTCTCAAAAATATTAAAAAAAAATTCCTTTTAGCATCATTTCCTTATTAAGCTATTGAATGAAAAAATATACAAGGCTGTCATGTGATGCATTCATATTCATAGCATCCAGGACTTTGTACGTACCTTAACCTACCACCTACAGTACCTCACTTGTAGCCTCCATCAGCTTCCACATGCACATACTTGCAGTCTCTGTCAGCTCGCATATGTATGTACGTACACACATAAGTAGTACTTGCACTCTTTTCTGCAACCTTTTTTCGAGAATAGTACAAAATCCAAATCGTACAAACGTGCAAGGCCATGTAAAAAAGCGTACAATGACCAAGAAAGAGCAGAGCTTACTTCTCTCTCAGGTTTAGATTGTGGCTTTAGCTAAATCATGCGTGAGTCATAATCTCATCAATCTTTTCGCTTATTCTGCCTTTATGTATAAGTGCCCTTACTTCCCTAGACGAGCGCAGGCAAGATGCTGTATTGCACATACTGTACATCGGCCCTATAAAATAAAACGTTCGTTTCTTCTATCCTCCGTTTGCATTGCATGCAAAGCTGGTGGCGTTGCGCCCATCGAGCTTGTATGTACTTGGAAGCATGTACAGTACGTACGTACGTAGCACAGCATACAAGGCGCATAGGAAGCCTTTATGTAGCATATGATGTGTAATACGTAGCTAAGCTAGTAGACATGCATAACTATGAACAGCTCGAGAATATCATAATGTATTCCGCCTTCCGCGAAAGTTTGCCTGAACGCGCGCCAAGGAATCGGCGTTATAATCTAGCGTGCACCTTCTGGGCTGAATTGTTACACACACAGTTCTATCTTCAGTACATATGTACATACATACCTAGTTTCGGGTGGACAGACAGACCGACCGACAGACGTTCACCTCTGCCTATGCTAAGCGCTTTTCCTCACCGCTATCTTGAATGGGTGCGGCCTCTGGGCGCGCCCCCAAAAAGAATGCATTTTATGTAATTTTCGCCTTAAAATGGGTCAGGAGGGTTTGCGCATCTATAACTCCTCAACGAGGGCGAATTTTGAGATGCGGTTTCTTACATTCGATTCCCCATGTGTTGTAGTACTTATTCATGAACCGAACAGGAAATGTGAAATATTGAGGGTGTCCGTGAACAATGCACACACCAGGAAAACCTTACCTTAAATTAGGACATTAGTCTGGCCAATAGCAGTTGACACCTGGACTCAAGGCGAGTTGCGTAGTTTGCATGTATTTCTCTTCTGCTAAATAGGAGTACACGAAGCGTGGACAGAAATCCGCATTGGTAAATTTACGCAATGCACCTTGAGTCCAAGTGCCAACTGCTATTGGCCAGACTATAGTGCAATTGAAAGATAGGCCTGCTAAGTTTGCCTTGGTCAACCCAAAATCGTTGTTCTTCTGTAGGAGAACAATATTTCAACTATGATGATCTCTGCTATTTCTATCATGAATCATTCACAAAATGCTGGGAAGAATTCCAATCTGGTTATCAGCGAGCAGGTTCCATCATAGAGGCGATGAAATCATTGCAAAAGGAAATTAGAAATAATGGAAAGCTAATCCATGGCGTGGCCACATTGTTAGCTGCAGATCTGTGGACAATTGCAGAACAATTTCAGTCAAACTCATTGGCTTTTGTGCAAGTTGAGCAGGTCAGCACAGCGCGATCAGATGCTGGAACTAGGAATAGTTACTCGTATGCACTTTTTGCCAACTTCACCCATCTTTTTCTCCCGTGATTTTATACTTCTGTTTCTGGTACAAATGCAATATTATCTCATTCTGATTGTGGGTTTTTTGGGCCTTGCTAAGGTATGGAGACGGTTTCACTCATTGCCAAAGGAGCTACAACTTGTAAATTTGACCAGTGCCCCTATACAAGTCAAGGTTAACTTCTCCCCACACTGGATCAGAACAGTTGGACATCTGTTGAAGGAAAATCCATTGGCAACACTGCGGGCTTTTCCCAACTTAGTCACCTTTGCATCCGATTTCAGCAACAACATCAACATAACTGAGCTACACACAAGGATAGAGAAAGCTGCCCATTGCCTTTCTTTGCTTCAAGAGGTTATTAGCCGCAGTGGATATGCGTCGTATCAACATAGTGAGGTGAGTGTAGCATGTGGCATTGCCATTTTAAATCCGCCTTCACATGTGAATTACTCTAACTAGTTTTAGAGCATAGACTCATTCTGGTCAGCAAACTGGATGATTTGGTTTAAAGGGGATCGCCATAGCGAAATCCAACAGGTGGAACTGCTATGAATGAATGAAAGTCTTTATTCAACAAGCAGATGAAAAAAGAGAGAACCCACCGATCTATAACAGCACAATGCACTGCAGACTACACAACAATGTACGGATATGTAGGAAAATCTGCATTTCTATCTTCTATCCGCTGCAAAAGTACTATTTGTGTTCAATGCAAATGCGCGTTTGTACGTATGTGCTTTGTGCGTGTCCGCGAGCAAGAGTGGCGCCGCGTCTCCTTCGCTCCGTTGTACGATTACGTACATATAAAAGGGGGGAGCGGAGGGCGAGAGCTCACTTCTTGTTCGTTCTTTCTTTCGTCTCAGTCCGACACGCTGAACGTCTGCCCTTCGTCCTTGAGAAGACAGCAGAAGACCGTCTATCATCACAGCTGCAGTGAGAGCATTAGTGCCGAGAGGGCGAGGCAAGGCTTGAGCCGTGACCTTACCTTTCTTTGCACTGGACTGTTCTCCTCAGTTGTTGCTGCCTTCGTCGAGCTGCCTGCTTGCTCTATTTATTGCTGCCCTTCTTTCTATGCTAGCGTGTGTATGTACCGCCTACTAACAGCTATTGTATGTACCGTCGTATCTACAAGAAGGAGATAAACTTTTACCTGCGTACGGAAGGCCGACAGTTCAGTAGAGACTCTGTATGCCCTGCGAAGTACCAGCATCTGTGTCCACTCCAGTAGCCTGTGTCTGAAGAGGAGAAGGAGCTGCTACGCCTAGGAGTTGCCCAAGTCTCGCCCCGAACTTGGTCGTCAGGATAGCCTGAGCTGCTCGGGATATCTTGTGAGGGTTTGCCGCCGGCAAGGATCGTTGCGACCGCCTAGTCTTCTGACTTGCCACTCGCTTCGTACCCCCAAGGCGCCTACGAAGAGTGGACGGGTCATTGCAACAGGATTCTCAGGCCCTCTGCAGTGAGTCCGTAAGGGAGCGTGTACAAATTACGTCAGGTGGTAGAGGAGGGGGACCCCCCTCCCCCTGGCCCAGCCTCTACGTCAGTCTGATGGGGGGGGGGGGGGGGGTCGGCGCTCAGATCAATATTCTGACGCTGACGGGCATTACGTACGTGCATACATACACTGTACATTATTACAGTACATATCTATTACTGTACATACATATTACATTACTTAGTACATACATAACATGCTGTATATTATACCATACATGCATGCATGCATTCATACATACGTATACGCAAGTACTGTTACTACTGGTGACCACCTCTGACGCTGACGGTGGGGGGGGGGGGGGGGGGGGGTACGGCCTTTGGGCCAATTCTGACGCTATTCTGATGGTCGGGGGGGGAGGGGGGGGGGGTACCCATCCATTTCGGCTGAAAACCACCTGACGTAATTTGTACACGCTCCCTAAA